>JAJMFM010000013.1:0-234481 GCA_030574875.1 Taiozyma peoriensis
TTTGACATCAATATTATGTCACTATGGCTTTCTTGTTCAAATTTGGGTTTCCCCTTGTACAAAAGATATCTAATTGACGTATTTTTTCACAAGATCTGTTAGTGTCAGTCACTTTCAACTATCCATTTAATCCCCAAAGAGATTGTGAAGCTCCCATATAATGCATACAAATATATACACAACCAATACCCATGATTGATGATGTTCTTAGACCCGAAACAGGTCCTCGGAAAAAGCAAAGAGTTGGTAAATCATGCTTGACATGCCGTGTTAAAAAGATAAAATGTGACAAAGTCAAACCAGCTTGTTCCTATTGTAAGAAGCATAGTCAATCACATCTTTGCAAATACGATGATGTCGATATGAAGAGTGTCAATAAGACACCCTCGTTAGCTGAGAGTGTTTCTTCAGGTTCTCAAGATTTAAGTGGATTTGAGTCTATGGAATTGCTCATCGATGGCAATTTGGAGATATCTTTCAAACAAGATGATGAATCGCGGTCTGTGATTAAAGAAAAGACAAGTAATTCTCCATTATCATGGTCCTCCATCATACAAAGTGATCCTATACTAGTTAAAATCTTTGAGGGCATGAATGTAAAGAGATTGTTTGATGTTTCACCCAAATCGGTGGCCTATATAAAAGATCAAGAGGAATCGTCAGCAATAAATTTCGACGGGTTAGCAACAAATGAATGTCTTGAGTATGAAAAGGATATGAAAGATATGGACCCTTCAAGTGATAAAGATCGATGTGGTACTGGTATGATTGATGGCAGTGTTGACAAAAGAGATGTGAGAAACTTATTCGAGGCGTCTCAAGTACAAAACATTCAATCTCAGTTAAACGAGATGATACTTAGGTTCTTACCTGATCTTAGTTACATCTGGTGTTCTATAGATTATTTCTTTAAAGAGTCCTATTTGTATGGAGTAATCCCATATATTGATGAGAATTCGTTTAGAAAAAAAATATCGATGGTACTTGGACAGAAGAATGGTTCAAATATCAGCAAACTGAACATTACAAAGAAACTAGATTATGCAACGTTGGGAACGTTACTAATAATGATGAGACTTGGATATCTCTACTCTAAAGAACTTGGTAACGATAACGGAAATCACACTAGTGATATAGAGAAAACAATCCAATCAAAAATTATAAGTGTCGAGTTTGTAAAACTTGCACATATATGTGCTAATCAATTCTGCCTGTTTAGAAGAGTGTCTACAGAAGTTTTGCAGTTTGTTTTAACTATAAGATCTTATCACTATTTTGCCCCAGAAGACGGTGATGGTGTTGATGGTGGTGATTCACAAACTCATGTTGGATTGTTCTTGCAAAGTGCAATTAGCATAGGGCTTGATAGATCACCCTCATCAATGGATTTCGAATCTCATCCAAAGCTGTCAAATATCTGGCAGAAAACATGGTTCCATATCAAAACATTAGACTATTTCCAAATGATATACATGGGGAACCCAATAATAGTTGGAGAATCATTTGATGAGAATCAGCTTGTTAACATTCCTGTGAATAGTCAGAATTGCAACAACAACGATATTGAGCTTGAGGAAGATGTAAAAAATCATAGGCTGCTACTTCAGAATATTATCAAGGAAGTAATTGCCCCATTATCTAAAATCGTATCAGAATTGAATACATCATACTTGAAAATCCAGGTAATAACAGGAACCATAGTTCCAAAGTTGAACCAATACTCAACAGAACTAAGATCCAGACAGGTTGAATCGAAAGGATTAGCAAGGCTGTTATACTTTATAACTTACTTGGAGTTAAAGAATCTAGAGTTTTCATTATTTTACAGAATTTATCTAAGAATAGATAAGGTTGATAAGCTATCTGGTATTCAAATATTATTGAGGCTATTAGAAATCTCTTCACACTGCACAAAGTATGCTAACTATTTAGTACCCAAAGACAACAAATTTCATCAACAGTTTAGCTCAAGAGCTTCACTAACAATTGTGATGCCAATTCTTCAAAACTTGATACACAAAATTATGCTTCTTGAGCTAAGTCTTATTGTGGACTTACTTTTAAGAAAGGCACAATTTTACCCTGCAGTTGAAGTTGATCCTAGAACCATTGTTCTCTGTGATGAGATATTGCAAGTATTGGTAAGCAGATATAGATTCAAAGTTGAAGTTTTTTCTGAACTATCCAAAATGTACTATTACTCGTGGCGTATTGCAAAGTCAAATTCATATATCCTCCATAAACTACTTAACGGTGGTAATCTTTCTTCACTAAAGAAAAACACTATTATACTAAAGCTTCTCAAAACCTCTAAAGAAAAAGCATCATCATTCTCAAGCTATTCGACAAACGATCTTTACTCCATATTGAATGTTCTGAGAACTTTCTCCTCTGACCAAAGCCCTAATATGACACAATTGACAACTGATGATCTATCCTTTTTATCAACCCCAGAAAAGGATTCCTTCATCTGGAATCCCGAGATCGACTTGCAGTGGATTGAGCAGGTCTTCACATATTCACCATATAACAACTCAAATGACGAGATAAACGACTTCTTTGAGGTTATCAACACTATTTGAATCTCAAAGAATTATATAATTTGGGTAGTAGTGGTACTTTTCGGTGTTTGATGTCTTGTGTATAAATTGGTAACATTTTTCGGTGTTCGGTGAACCCTATGCATGCCACAATAAATATGTAAATGGGAATCATTTTATGGATCTCTCTTTTCTTTTGTATCTTCCCATCTTGTTTTTCTTTGAATATCACTCGTTTGGTGAACACAAACTTATCATGCCTGTCGAGTTCATAGATCTTATTAGGTCGGTTGAAGAACTTCCACTAGGTCTCACCTTGTTCACTTCACATTCACCAAACGCTCAAAAGATTACCATTTTACTAGAACTACTGAATGCTAACTATCACATCAGAAAGATAAATAGAGTTGGTCTAGAACAAAAGGAGGAATGGTTCCTCAAGTATAATCCAGAGGGGAAAGTTCCTTTGTTGATTGATAGGGTAGAAGGTGAAGTGCCAGTAATCATCAGTGAATCTAATGCGATACTGATCTATGTCGCAAGCAAACTAGATACAGAGTTTCAATACTACAAATCTGAACAGCAAAATACACAAACGTACTACGACCAGTTGAAATATCTCTTCCTTCAAGAAGGTGGATTTAGATCAGTTCAATTCCAGTGGAAATGGTATCTTGAGAACGATCCAAGTGATGTTAAATCGTTGGAGAGGTTCAAAAGTGAAACTTTGTTAGTACATGATACCTTAGAGAGACAGTTAAAGGCTAAATCTACTGGTTTCATTGTGGATACTAGTCTTAATATTGTTGATTTGGCATTCTACCCTTTCATCAATAGATCTAAAAATCTACTGCAATTGGATCTAGAAAAAGAATACCCTTTGACTAATATTTGGTTTAATGCATTGTCAGATATTCCAGAAGTTCAAAAAGGGTTTACGACTATTTAAAGCTTGCCATTCAGAAAACTAAGGCTTGCTTGAAAATCAATGTCATTTTATCTAATATATTTAGTACGACTGTTATCTATCCAGTAGTTGATTCTTCTTTGATGGCCCCTCCAGAAAGCTTCTTCCCATTCATCTTGAAATTTTGGAAGCTTTCTTCCTGGTCCTTCTTCACCAGTCAACTCTCTAATTGTATCAAAGTATTCCTTAAAGTTTGGTACCAAGGCACTAAATTTCAAAGTTTCACCCCTTGCCTCAAGTCTGGTTTTTTCCCATTGGTATTGTTCTTCGACACTTGGAAGTTTTGCTCGTCCAGCTAAGAATCTTGCTGCTGCAACGGCCTGCCATTCAAATGCTTTGAAAGTTAGACCAGCAACAATGTTTCCAACAAATGTTAAAGTTGGGTCTTCAATGTTGAAAACGTGTTGATAGACACCCTTGATTCTGAAATCAGATTTGTTTAATTTAGGAAGGAAAGGGAAACTAATGGAGTAACCAGTACCAAATACAATGGCATCAACATTTTCAACCACTGTACCATCTTCAAAAGTGACTGTTGAACCTGTGATATTTGTGATCTCAGTATGTCTCTCCACATCAATGTGTTCGAAAGCATAGAATCCAAAATAAGGATGGGGTTGTGTTGATTTTCTGATTGATGAAATTACTGGTGATTGTGCCACTCCCAAAACATCCTGCACGGTATCACCAGCTGATATTGAACCACCAACAACAATAACTTTCTTGTTTCTAAACTGCTCTCTAGATCTGAAAGCCTTGGTGTGAATGACGATTTTACCTTTCGTGTCTTTAAACTCTTGCAAACCTGGGATATAAGGAACGAAAGGAACATCATAACGACCAGATGCTACGACAACAGCATCAAAGGACTCTTTCCATAAGTAGTCCAGATTGGCTCCAAATTTCCTTAGAAGAATATCCCATTTCCCAGTAGAGTTGTTTTTCTCAATAAGCTCCACAGATGTGTTATAGACAATATGATCCTCATTTTTATTTTGAGTCACAACATTTTGAATCCAACCTTTGATTACCTTATTATGTCTAAATGGTGTATTTTCACCATATTTATCCACTGATGCACCAGTCTTATCATTCGGGAATGGTTCATTTGAAAATTCCATTGCGTCTTTCTCAACGTTCGAGTGTAGATAGGAATATGTTGCTGTATCAACGAATCTCTGTCTCTTGGATTTTGGAGCATATATTGGTAATTTGTCCCAACTTGGGATCTCTTCATCAACAGGTTTATCAGCAGTTCTTTTGGAAATTTTCCCTAAATCGTTTAAACGTTCAGGAGGAGACTCATCATAAATCCAACAACCACCAGCTTCTTTACGTCTTTCAAATACTCTAATGTTATCAAATTTCTGTTCTTTCACTAAGGCATCAAGGGCAATGACACCACTTGCCCCTGATCCAATCACAGCAACAGATTTGACGTCGATGGCAACGGCATTCACCTTAGAGGGAGACATTCTTCAAGTTGAAAAAAACAGTTACCCCAGATCTAACAAATCAGCGAGACTTTGGTTGTAGGTACTATCGGAAGACTTTTTTTTTTTTTTGTCCTAAAAATTCCTCCCCCACTTCCGATACTCTGGTGAGGATGCTCTTGCATTTAAATATTGTAGTTTTAACAATTTCAGAATCTGGTCGACATATCACCAATTAGACTCACCCGAAGCATTTCTTGGTATTCAAGAAAGTTGAGCCATGCCGAATTGAGTAATTAGCCATATTTTTGATGCAATGTGATGATTTTAATGATTTAAAGTACAGTTTTGAGGTGCATGTAGACAAACTTTCTTCTGGCTTTTTCAGATGAGTTTAAAATTTAAAAGCTAAAAGTTGAAGGGTTCAACAAATAGTTGGAAGTCCGGGGTTTGCTTATTTGGTGTACGTGTAGCTAACAAATCTTGGTCAAACAATGTGGCTTCCAATATAGCTTGGATAAGAACATCTAGATTCTTCAGAAGCAAGTGCAGTTCGATAAGATATTGATCTATAAATGCGCTTTCAAATCCCATGGGTTTCATTGTTGGCTAAATCTTTTAGATCATGTACGTTAATCTCTTTAAGAAAGCAAGATGTCAATAGAGAATAAAGAAGGTTCAGTAGGCTCCCCTGAGGAGCTTGCTTCATTAGAATCTAATTCATGGACACCAGCAGAGGAGCGAAGAGCAGTATGGAAAACTGATCTTTCGGTTCTTCTTCCACTTACGATAGGGTTAATGGTGTTTCAGTTTGATAGAATGAATCTAGCTAGTGCATTGACCGGTGGCTTTCAGAAAGATGTACCTGTAGTACAGAGTGAAATCAACATTGGTAATGAACTGATGTTTTTGGGGATCTTTTTATTTGAAATTCCATCAAATATGGTCTTAATGAAGGTAGGCCCGAGAAAGTGGCTTCCGTTTCAAGTGACATTATTTGGTTTTGTTGCTATTATGCAAATATTCCTACATAATAGAGCTGGATTTTATGCATCAAGATTCATGCTAGGTATATCAGAAAGTGGTTATATTCCAGGTGGTTGTTATGTCATGTCCAACTGGTGTAAAAAGTCTGAGAGAGCTAGAAGAACCTCCATTTATTTTTTTGGTATGTTTGGAGGTTACGCTGTAAGCCCTATTTTGTGTTCTGCTATTCTGCTACTATCAGGAAAGAATGGTATAGCTGGTTGGAGATGGATCTTTTTATTAGAAGGTGTATTGACTATTCTTGTTGCAGCTTGGATGTTATTGATTCTCCCTGGATCTCCTGGATCTCCATATCCTTTGTTTTCAAAGAAACTTAGTCTCTTTACTGAGAAGGAAGTTTTTATACTTCAAAACCGATTATCTGCAGAGGAAAACTCGAGTGAGCAACTCCATCCTATTACAAGATATCATCTGAAAAAAACTCTAACTGAATGGAGAAGATATCCTCACTTTTTTGCTACTGCAATTGTCTTCGGTACTTGGGCCCCATTAACAACATATACCCCAACAATTTTATTCAATAGTGGGTTTACTAGAATAACTGCTAATGCACTGACAGCAGTTGGTGGATTATCAGCAGTTTTTGTGGTGTTCTTATTTGGCCTGTTGAGTGATTTGACTAACAGAAGAGGGTTTTCTACGTTATTGGCAACTTTACTCTATGGTATCACTCTAATAATTTTGAACCAAGTTTTACCGCTTGTTGCGCCTGATAAATGGAAAATATTTGGTATATGGACTTTGGTCAATGCCTTTGCAGTAGGCTATCACCCACAGCAGAATACCTGGTTACAGCTCAATTGTGATACAGCCCAGGAGAGAAGTATCTCTATTGCAATGTGGGTTATGTCTGCAATGATTGGTTTGATGTCGGGGTCTCAATTATTCAGAAGTGATGATTTACCACTATATACAAAAGCGTCAAGCGCCATGATTGGTATGGTATTTGCTGGTTTTTTGTTCTCATCAGTTCAGCTCACTCTTTACTACTACCTAAATAAAAAGGGTACAGGTAAAATCTGGGTACTTTAGTGGAGGTCCTGAACTTTCAATACCACTTCTTATTGACTTATTTTTCCTTTGACATGTAGTCTGACCGTTGAGGTAATGCAATATTATTAAAACCGTTAAGGCTTTCACGCTTAATTTATTTTTAGACAACTGAGTGACGTAATACCGGAGAACGGATTTTGGATCTGCTATTATAATAAAAAAATTCCATAATTTCAAGCCACATACAATGTCTGCAAAATTGCTTTAGGCTTGGAAAATTTTAGAAAGAATGAAAGAGTTTACAATAGTTAAATCGTCAGTTATACTTGTTTGTCAGTGTGATCCTACTTTGTTGTTTGAAAGTTTTTAATAGTTAAATAAAAATAAATAAGCCGAGCTACACAATTTTAGTACCCTATCTATAGCCTCTTTCTTCATCAGCTGGTAATTGATCTCTTTCTCTGCTTTGGTTTGTAGAGGAAGATGAGCTAGCGACTTCTGCAAATTGCTCCTCGTGTTTAATGCCACCAATATTATCAGATTCAGCAATAGTTTCAATGTTATCGTTAAGATTAGCAACACCGGAATGGTCTGGACACAGTTCAGCACCTTTTCTCCCAATTAAGTACCATGGCAAGTTAAACAAGTCTTCCATACTTTCCAATGAACGACCACTGATTTCTGGTAAGAAGAACCAAGACCAAAATAAACCGATAATTAAGACACCTGAGGCCATGTAAAATGTACCATATGGTTTCAAGTGAAGGAATAAAGTTGGCATGGCTTTGGCGTTACTGTATTGACAAGCAAAATGGAAGGACATGATGATAGCAGTACCCAAACTACGGACTCTTAATGGGAACATTTCTGAGTTGATCAGATATTGAATAGAGTTCCAACCAATAGCCCATCCAGAACCAGTGATGAATAAAGCAGCTAAAGCACTGGTTGATGCCTTCTTCTGTGAATCACTTAAGCCACCATGACCATCAATAGCGTGAGGAACGATTGCTAAGAAAGTAGCATAGTATAGAGTAGCAACGAGTTGAATTGTAACCCCTGTATACAAACATTTTCTTCTTCCCAAGTAATCAATCAAAAAGAAGGCAGAAATATAGGCTGATGTCAATTTGACGACAGCCAAGACACCACTGAACATAATCTTATCGGTACCAGTAATACCAACCAAGGCAGCTAAATCTGGCAGATACATAGTGACACTACCTTGAAAGGACCATTGACCTAAAACTTGGGCACCAAGACCTAATAACAAACGATATCTAACAGACTTTTTTAGGAACAACTCTCTTAGAATTTCAATTTTAGAGACACCTTGGGTTTCAGATAACTCAAGTTTAACATGTTCTTCAATATCATTGATTTCTGAAACAACGTATGGATCATCTTGTGGCAAACCTCTAATTTTACTTAAAGATTTGTAAGCCTGTTCGACTTTTCCTACTTTGATTAACCAACGTGGTGATTCTTGAACGAAGAAGGCGCCAATAAATAACAAGCCAGCAAGGATAAGCTTTAGTGCTGTTGGAATAACCCATTGATTTCTAGAAGTATCCGAAATGTGTAAAGCAGTACCATAATTTGCGAAATTGGCCAAAAAGCTACCAACGTAAACAGAACCTGCAAATAAACAACCGGCTAAACCTCTAAATTTAAGACGTTAGTAAATGTAACAAATATTTTTTTACTTTTCCACTAATGAAAGTGGTGGAATTAGTTAAGAATTTTTTTGAAACTTACCTAATACTCCGAGGAGCAACTTCCGCCATATAGACTGGCCCAATGACAACAGTACTACCATTAGAGATACCCTCAATCAATCTACCTGCATATAACTGTCCTACTGAAAAGGAACTAACTTGTATAGCAGCACCAACAGCCCAGACAATACATAATAGTTTCAAGGTTCCGACTCTACCAAATCTGTCATTTGAATACCATCCAACAAAAGCACCTCCAATTGAACCCAATAAGACCATAGATTTGATATTAGATTTCAAGTTTGCCAAATAGGATTCACTTTTCGTTTTGTCTGATAATCCTGAGAATGACAGAAAATTTTTCTGGGCCATTGAACCAGCAACATTACCCTCATCATAACCTCTTGCTGCACCTAGAATACCAAAGACAAGAAGACCAAGATACAATGTACTGTTGAATATCTCTTTAGGCTCATCACCTTTGTTATAAAACTTAGAAAAGAATCCTCGCTTATCTTCGGCGAAATTCACTTCTTTCTTTGCCATGATATAAAACTTTTTATTACTTTTTTTAATCGGTCTACAGCCTGTTTGATTATTTAGTAATCTATCGAAAAATCGTCATCATAAAAATGTCAATCAAATTGAAGCTATTTGCCCTGTTATATATAGTATTGAATTCTCATCCAGATCCCCACATTCTCCACACTTGACTCATTTCACTATCAGTGTCTAACATCGCAATGATTACTATCAACATACGAAACGATTTTACCCTTATTACTAGCTGCAGGTCTATTTCTACAGTTGAACCAATTGACATATTATTCAGGGTCTAATAATACTGCATTTGGCGAAAAAAATAAGTGGTTGCTTTTGAGGACAACAAACTTTAAACTTTAAATTCTCGTTACGGGTTCTAACTAAACCCTCTTCAATATCTACATCAAAGTTTCCGATTGGCTTTTGAAGGGGTGAATATTCTGTAACTGTAGTCTTGTCGCTTTAATCAGCCAGATTGGAGTATAAAGACCAAGACTTTTGAAAATGTGACATTATGTTGAAAATAGTCGGATCCTGAAGTTATTCTGTTCAACGAGTCTTCCCCACAGATTAGTCACAAATGATTAGTTAGTGCGCATTTTAGTAGTTACAGCGATCAACTTTTACCTTAAGTTTCCCCGAATATTGTATGAGCTGACAACCAAATTTTTTTGAAGTTCAAACTTAAGGGTCTGCAAATCTCAGTATCTCCATTTGCGCCTGACCGGTAAATGTGTCACAGAACAAAACAGCAGCTCATTTTGCTAGGTTTGACGCTCGCTGGATCTTTGCAACCGTTCTGTCATAGGTAAGTAGTTAAATCTAGTCAAACTTCTATCATTTATCCCATATTAGGTTATCCTATATATTCCACTTTTGTGTATATTCCAAATAATAAAATTGCATTGTCTTACAGTGCCAACCAATGCTAAGCTGCCCAGTGATTGTAGACAGGATATTTTATCTTGTTACCAAGATTTTTAATTTACTAGCAGTAATTCCGAAATTTTTTCTGTGATGCGTTGAGTCTTAACTTTTGAGCCTCACCTCTTCAAGAGATTATATATTTACAAGAGCAACAAAGAGGATAGACTTGGCATTACTGTAGTCATGAGTTATTATGGGTATTCCAGGGCTTGGAAAAGGTCATACAATATTTCAAGTGCACATCTTACTTCTTTGGTTATTGTTCTCAATCTAATCATTCTATAGAATTAAGTTATATTGGATCTTTTGGTAAGAGTAATTAGATCCTTTTAACTAATAGTAAATCTTCGCAACTAATGTATCCAGCTAAACTGGAAACAATCTCCTTTAATTGTACCATTGTTACTTGAAAGACCGATCGGAAAATCATCTGAAAAATGGCTCAAAATCAATCTGTTCATTCCTTACAGCTGCGATCTAAGTCTTTGTATTTCGATGTTGTGAACAACTTTTCTCAAAGACAAACTGTTTTACTACTGGGGAATATTTCTGATCAACAAGATGTGTAACCGTTTGATTTCAACTGACAGTTGATTTCCTTATTAGTCATTCTTAAACGATTGATGGGTCTAGAGAGATCGCTGGTGATTAGTATTGAGCGCAATAGTCATTCGCGATCTTTGAAACTTCCAAGAGGGAGAGCACAGTCACAAAATTAACAGTTTACCATCAGCATCAGTACCCTGATAACAGCGCACTTACTTACTGTAAGATGGAAGCTCATATGTGAATGGTCGATTTCAAAAAGTAGCGATCTGGAGCAAAATCCATTATTGTGGTGTTCAAGGCAGAGTTATGCACAATAGATGGTTGATGTCGGGTGGCTTGGTTGTTGAACAAACCTAAAAGAAGAGAAAGTGGAGATTAGGGAAGAAATCAGGGTCCCACTGTAATAAAAAGAACCAAAAGTTTTTCTTGCTGTAGAGTTCGCTTGAATAATCGCACGAAACGCATCAAACCTTCGTTTTAGATAACGAACCTAGGATATTATCCAGTTCCTTGCACAGGTTACTCAATCATTTGTGTGTGAAAACATATAGAGATCCAACTTGTAGATAGTGATTTTTACTCCTTTCAAAGCACTACTGATGTATTCTCTTATCTTTACTTGAATTGTACGATGTTAGCAAATTACGTGATACCCCACAATTTGTTAATTATTTCGACTCGAGCTATCATTGTTACTGAATGTTAAACCACTTACAGCGTTGCAAGATCGTCATATCAAAGATGTGGATGAGTAGCTGCGATATCATAACATGTCCATGATGTTATATAAATCCTTGAATACACGAGACGGTTGAGAAAAAAGCACGATATTTCAATTAGTTCTTTTATAGACTTAGGTACAAAAGTGGAAACACCACAATAGAGCATGTCTCATGGCTCTTATAAGTACTGCATAACACTCCAGCTAAGGATAGAATCACATCACCCTAGAAGTTAAGAAGATCGACTTAAAACTTCTTTATTAACGATCTGTAATTAAGGTGAGGTGTGTATGATAAATATTGTGAGCGAACAACAAGACGTCAAGACTTGAAAGAGTGCTAATACTACAGAGTAACAAACTTTTTCTCACTAGGAAGAGCCGCTATTAAATGATTGAAAATACCATCTTAAGAAATGAAGCACAGCTACAAGTTAGCAATCGGATAATGGAGCCTATTCTTGTACTAGCAAAGCACCACCCTAATAATTAGCCTGTTGCCAGCCTTTGTAGGGGGACAACAGGAAACCTGGTCTGGCGAAGAAATACAAGATTTTGAGGAAGAACAGGAGGAAGAGAACTTCGGTAAATATTCTCAGAAAATCTTTGTACCCAGTGACTCCATAGACAATCAACAGCAATCGACCAGTTTAAATGAAGATAGGTTATCGAGTCTTTTGTCATTCAAGATCGTGAATAGAGGATCTATCTATTTTTACAGGACTTTAGTTCCGCCGAAAGCTGCAAGGTACATTCTGCATAAATGTTTGAAGCTCTAGAAAATAATTTTTACTTCATCTTCGAATTCGTAAACTTACTATTGTCTTTATGTAATCTAAAATTGTTGTTTGAACTACAGAAAAAGAGCACATCGTTTAAAGGCTTGGGATGCACTTTGTACGGGAGAATTCGCAATCACATAAGATTTGTGTACTCGTTTAACTTAATGTAAACCCCAAGTTGAATTAAGGTGACTACAGTAAACTATGAAGTTGGTTTTAACACCATATAAGTTTTATGTAATTTATATAAGTTTTTATCTAACTAATTAACATTAAGATCAGCGAAGGAATATACCTCTAAGCAACTAAATTCCACCCTGAGCACAACTTGAAAAGTGTTTTGTTAGAAAGCTAATTTTAATTATTTGATCAAACTCAAAGTATGTCAAAACTTGACTACTAAGAAGGAATACTTGCAGGTTAGAACGATGCTAAATTATCACTGGAGAAGCTAAATTAGTAGAGGTCCATCTTCTGGTCATACTGACTATCTAGAAGGATCTATTTAGGACCACCATTCTACTGTTATACTTCTTCATACTTATTCAAGATGCTCGTAAAGCTATTCCTAAAGTCTTACTCGATGACATAGATGATGTGGTAAAGTGCCATTTATCATTCATAAAATCCTTGAAGACTAAAATGACGTAGGTTGAGATGATACCTCAACTAACAGATTTAAGAGTTTACTTATCTTGATTACCGATACCTTGACAAATACGACCTCTTATTTGATATCAAAAATTCGACTTTCTTCGGAGTGACAGCCACGTAACGTAATTTTGAAGAATTTACTGAAGATATTGAGGACGAGCCTGGAGCATACTGATGACTTACTCATACAAAACTGAGACATTAGAGGCTGGTGGAGGTGGATGTGGTGGTGATTCAGGTGGCATGAAGATAATGATAATTCGAAGTATCCTTCTACAGATTCAGGAAGGATGACCGAAAAAGTTTATACTTATAAAGATGGTGAATTGCAGTGCCACTGGCTTATAATGTATCCTCTGTTGCTTGGGGATATTAACTGCAGTAGTCATATTGATCGAGGTTTTTTCAGAGAAGCTGAAGATGTCAGAATATCACCCTCTAAAATAAGTGATGGTTCAGGACAAGAAATCTATAAAAATGTTATCTAAGAGCAATTCGAATAATAATTTACTTCAAGTGCTTAGCCAGGAATATATGGTTGGGGGTGGGAAGGGGACAGCAAAGGTAAAAGACACTTTAAATTATTTATAATATGGAATAATTAGAAGTGGTTTTGAAAAACATAGGTAATGATAACTATTCTGGATGCCAAGAATGCTCTGGATAGCCCCAGTTCATCGCATTTTTGAGGTTGTGCAAGCTATTTTGTATTGGGATTAACAGCTAAGAAGGGCGATCTACATCAACTGTTCGGGTCAAACGGTTGGATCAACGGTGGGGTCAATGGTGGGTCAAGTTTTATACAGTTGAAAAGCTTCTGAGCTTCAAAAGCGACAACATTGATTTCAAAGTCAAGGCATGGCTAAGAATACCAATGTCAATTGAGTAGGATATTTTGGAGACATTTAATGTTAGGTCTCAGCACTGGAAGCATGTAATGACCTTCGAACAGGCAATGCTTCCTCTGCTCCCACAACATGAGATAAGTCATGACCCCCTTTCAACATTCCTCTCCTGTGCTACAGTGCAAGACAATCTCAGATAGTGTAGTTTGATCTTCAAGATATCGAAACCAGTGTAGTGATCTACCACTCTATGCAAAAGCGCCAAGTTCTCTGACGGTATGCTATTTGCAGGGTTCCTGTTCTCGTCAACTCAACCCACTAGATTCATTACAATTTAGATATCTCATTTTGGGTAACGGATTTTAGAACATTAGTTCAGCAAATCTCAGAAAGAAATAGTGTTAGTTACAAGTCTTTGATTACCAGTATACTTAAAATCAATATGACCATATATTGTTGTTCAAAATTTCATAATAGTTAAACAGAAGTAAAACAAGTGGAGCTATTCAAAACCAGCTTTGAGACCCTATTTGGTTTGACCTCTTTCTGAATCAGCAGGTAATTGATCTCTGTCTTTGCTTTGGTTCGTAGAAGAAGATAAACTAACATCTTCTGTAAATTGCTCCTCACGTTTGATGCCACCAATATTATCAGAGGCAGCAATTGTGTCGATGTTATCGTTAAGGTTTGCAACACCGGAATGGTCTGGACATAGTTCAGCACCTTTTCTACCAATTAAGTACCATGGCAAGTTAAACAAGTCTTCCATACTTTCCAATGAACGACCACTGATTTCTGGTAAGAAGAACCAGGACCAAAATAAACCGATAATTAGGACACCTGAGGCCATGTAAAATGTACCATATGGTTTCAAGTGAAGGAATAAAGTTGGCATGGCTTTGGCGTTACTGTATTGACAAACAAAATGGAAGGACATGATGATAGCAGTTCCCAAACTACGGACTCTTAATGGGAACATTTCTGAATTGATCAAATATTGAATAGAGTTCCAACCAATAGCCCAACCGGAACCAGAGATAAATAAGGCAGCTAAAGCACTAGTGGCTGCGTGCTTCTGTGAACTGCTTAAGCCACCATGACCATCAACAGCATGAGGAACAATTGCTAAGAAAGTAGCGTAGTATAGAGTACCAACTAGTTGAATCACAATTCCTGTGTATAAACATTTTCTTCTTCCCAAGTAATCAATCAAAAAGAAGGCAGAAATATAGGCTGATGTCAATTTGACGACAGCCAAGACACCACTGAACATAATCTTATCGGTACCAGTAATACCAACCAAGGCAGCTAAATCTGGCAGATACATAGTAACACTAGCATTAAATGACCATTGACCTAAAAGTTGAGCACCAACACCTAATAACAAACGATATCTAACAGACTTTTTCAAAAACAGCTCTTTTATAACCTCAAGTTTAGAGACACCTTGAGTTTCAGCTAATTCAAGTCTAACATGTTCTTCAATATCATTGATTTCTGAAACAACGTATGGATCATCTTGTGGCAAACCTCTAATTTTACTTAAAGATTTGTAGGCTTGTTCGACTTTTCCTACTTTAATCAACCAACGTGGGGATTCTTGAACAAAGAAGGCGCCAATAAATAACAAACCAGCGAGGATAAGCTTTAGTGCTGTTGGAATAACCCATTGGTTTCTAGAACTATCTGGAATGTGTAAAGCAGTACCATAGTTTGCAAAATTGGCTAAAAGACTTCCAATATAAACAGAACCTGCAAATAAACAACCAGCTAAACCTCTAAATATAAGATAGTTAGTAAATGTAGGAATCATTTGTGTACTTAAGAATACAGTGGTGGAATCATTCAAACTTACCTAATACTCCGAGGAGCAACTTCAGCCATATAGACTGGTCCAATAACAACAGTACTACCATTAGAAATACCCTCGATCAATCTTCCTGCGTGTAATTGTCCCACTGAAAAAGAACTAACTTGTATAGCTGAACCAATGGCCCAAACAATACATATTAATTTCAAGGTTCCGACTCTACCAAATCTGTCATTCGAATACCAACCAACAAAAGAGCCTCCAATTGAACCCAATAAAACCATAGATTTGATATTAGATTTCAAGTTTGCCAAATAGGATTCACTTTTCGTTTTGTCTGATAATCCTGAGAATGACAGAAAATTTTTCTGGGCCATTGAACCAGCAACATTACCTTCATCATAACCTCTTGCTGCACCTAAAAGACCAAAGACAATAAGACCTATGTACAGGGTACTGTTAAAAATTTCTTTAGGTTCATCACCCTTGTTATAGAACTTAGCGAAAAATCCACGCTTATCTTCAGTGATTTCTACTTCTTCCTTCTTTGCCATGATGTTAGATATTTCAACTACCTATTATAATCGAGTAGAAACCTGTTTAAATAATTATATCTAAGATTTCTATCGTCTATGAAGAAGATATATCAATAAGTGCGACTTGCCCTGCTTATATATAGTCGTTGATTTCATTACCATCCCCACATTCTCCACACTTGACTCATATCATTATCAATATTCAAAATCGTAACGATTTTATCCATATACCCATATACCGATGATGTACATTATGTTTTGTGAATCAATTAAAGGCGGGTTTATTTTTACAGTGGGGCCAATTGACATATTTTTCAGGGTCTAGCACGACGGCATTTAGTGCAAAAAAATAACGTTGCATTGGAAGATCTAGGAATTATTCAATTTCTAAACTCTAAACAGGTTTTGAATTACTGTACATCCCGTATATTACATTGGGTTATAACTGACACGCTTCCAAGACATTGCAAAATTGGCTTTGATTGGCTTGTGGGTTGGAGAGACTGGCATTGCAGCTCGGGTGTTGTCGTTTGCTTCATCCTAATTGGGATTTTGAAATAAAAACCAAGACTTTTGAAACAGTCACATTATGAAATATAAAATTGTTGAATTTAACTCATTGAATTCGTCTGTCTCAGGTTGATATTCCCCACATATCAGACACTTATGAAAACACGGTACGCAGTTTGATAATTACAATGGCCCATTTAACTGTATGCTTCCTCTCAAATCTTGAGTGTGTTAACTACGAATTTTGGAATGTGTATACTATAACATTGTTTGAACGAAATTAACCGTTTGCAGATCCTCAAATTTCATCATTTTGCGCATGAGTGACTGTAAAGGATGACCATAAAGGAGTCAAAAGAGAGTTCTTTCTGCTTTTTAGATTCTTTTGAAGTTAGATATCTTGTAAGAAAGGCAGTTAGTTGGTTTGATTACGATCAGCTTTCAACATTTTTTATTTTGTACCGGCTAAGCTATCCTATATCTTCCGTTTTTGTAGTTCACAAATAATAAAGCTGCATCGGCTTACATTTCCAACCGATACTAAGAGGCCCGATGTTTGTAGACAGGATAGTTGTCTTATCACCAAGATTAATTTAGCTGTAGTATTTTGGAGAAAATTGTAATGACATGACTCTCGAGTCTTCAGTCTTTTGAGTCTTGAGTCACTTGACTCTTAAGCCTCAGCTCTTCAAGACATTATAATTCACAAGAAATAAGGGACTTGGCAATTCTGTAGTCAAGCGATATATGAGCTATTATGGGTGTTCCAGGGCTTGTACCCTACCACTTTAGTAACTGATTAATGAGTAATTTCCTTCAAGTCACGAAAAAATCACTCAAGTGAATTAATACTAAGAAGAAGGGGAAGCACCTTTCTTCAAAAAGCATAGGTTTCTGCTACTTGAACGATAGAGCAGGAAGTCAATTCAAGAAAATGCTTAGGGCCAAGCTGCTCACTCTCTACAACTACGAGTTTAGCTTTGAAAGATCAAGCTGAGAATCGATGATGACTGATTCTTTGTTGTAGGTCTGTCTTATTAACAAAATGTATAACGATCTGTCTTATCAACAAAATGTATAACGATTTGATTTTAAATGAACAGCTTTGGTTCTTTCTCCCAGTTGTAAAGATTGGTGTTCTCAATAGATCGAGGCCCAAAATATTGCTTACAATCTACAAAAGACATTCACAATCCTTGACGCTTCCTCCTTGTCTGATTGAATGTCATTCCTTCTTCATCTACCTGTAAATTCGGGCTTGCTGCTTCACCTGTCTAACTTCAATGAAAGGACCAAGAAGTTTTTCAATGTATACATCATTCAATGCGGCTGCCATTCGCTGGAGCTATTTTAATCTCTTGAAAATGTTGTAAAGCAGCAGGTTGTTGGGTTAAGCCAAGCATCTGATGTAGTCATATATGTGATTTACCATTAAATCTTTGATGATGTTTGATTTTCGTCATCTGTTAATAGCTGACTTGGAATTTGAGTTAATATTTAGTTTGTTCCGTATCGGTACCTTCACTTGCATCTATGACGAGCGATTTCATTGCCCTGAATTTTTGAAAATAAGACCTATTCTTCAAATTGTTCTCGGGTTGCACGTGCCCCGGTTTAGAGCTAGAAATGGACAGTACACATTTAATGGATGTTAACTGTACTCTGGTGAACAAGAATATGCAGCATAATGACCACTTTGCTTTGCATTTCAAATTCGTATCGTTTGCTTTTCAAAAACCAGACAGAGAGATTCAACTTACTCAATATAAATTACTGAAAATTTACAACTGTAGATAACTTCTGCTGATCTTAACCTTAGACAATAGACTCAAAGTTTTAGATCTTTATAAATATTAGGTTTTACAGTGGTTTGAATAATCTGGTAGGAGGACGACTTAGGCTTCTTTCTTTTGCAGTTGGGGGAAAGCAGTACATTTTCATCAAAATCCTTACAGAAGCCTATATACAACTACAGCTCCTTGTCGTTTAAACCTGTATTGCCTTTTTTCTGGAGCCTCCCAGCAACAGTCTGGATACTACTTCAAATACGCTTTGTATGAGATAGTATAAACTTTTGAAAGCAAATGGCAAAGCGCTATGAATAAAATCGAATAGTCACGCGTTTGAAAAACGAAACTTTGCTATGTAAGCTTTTGGCACTTACTAACTTATACACCTGGTTTTATCAAAATTGTATTGGATTGTTTGATGTACGACTAATCTTTAAAAACCCTGATCATCGTGATCACGAGTCATAGTTACTTTTGACCCATGTAGGATGAGCGAATCAGCTAATTGGCTCTCCTGGGGCCTCAAACCATGACTCTTTTTCTCAGCATTATATAATTTGTCTTTCAATTTTCTATTGGTGGCTCTTCCTATCTCACTATGGTGCCCACAAATAAAAGCAGCATATCATCAGTTCGCACAATATTGTCTCCAATAGAATTCTAAAGCTCTGTTAGGCCCCTGAAATAGTTCTGAAGACGCTTGAGATTAAGAGCTTGCTCAAATAAGTTACTCTTCTACAGTATATAACTAAATACAGGTATTTCATGATAAATTCGGAAACCCTGTTGACCCAGTAGAGTTTTCCAGTTCCACATGTCAACCATCTGTGCAAACATAGTAATCAATGATTCATCTATTGCGCACCCTAAGGGATCGTTATCTTTACGAAGGGTTTTAAAACATGAAAAATAATATGTAGATTTCATAAGTTCAAGCTTAAGATCATCATCTTTAGCTGACTCGCCATCAAAAACCAATTCTGCTCCTTAATGCTAATTTCACAGTTTATTTTCGTCAAATCTTTACGCTTTAATTGTCTTTTCTGCATTCGTTCAATCAAGTATGAGCTTATTATGCAGAAAATTGAAATCATATCAGCGATCATATCAGCTTCTGACTCACGATATCAAACTTTTCACATTATTGATAACTATCAAGAATTGCCCTTTTACTCTGTGGTGCTAGCACAGAAGCAATTTACAGCCACTTTGGTGACTATCGACAGGTTCTAGCATTATTGACTATGTGGCCCCTATTGAATCGCTTGATGGTTTCATCAAGAAATCCACAGGTGCCATTTGTAAGAGATGACATATGAAGAAGAGCAATCCGACCCTACAAGAGACTACATTTTTTAGCCTGAAAGCGAGTGTGGTTGATGTTATATTTGCTAGTCTTATAGCTAGGTTCATACATAACAAATAAGTAGTTTGATAAGCTTGAATGGGTCAAGATCTGTTTCTTCAGCTCGACAACGCTTCAAGCTGCATAAACTGTAAACAACGTTAGACGTTAGTCAACCAGTTTTTCACTGAAAAAATAGCCTATTATTTGCATTCCATGCAGGAACCCGCTTCAGTTTTGCACCTTGGAAAAACTTGAGTCCAGCTGAAAGTTTTTTATGGAACGCTACTCAAGGTACATAGTCAACAAATGCTTTGGAATCAGCTTTCAAATTGCTTGGTATTTATTGCCATGTACAATTGATCAAATATTTGGTCTGCATTCAGCAACGTAAATTTTATTTTTCAAAGTTAAGGCAGCTTGAATTTCACCGAAATGCACTGAACAATATAGTGCAGCCTTTTCATCTTTCAGATAATCTCAGTTGATATCCAGCAACGATACTAGTCTTCAGTATTGCAAAATCTAGGAATTTGGGAACTCTACAATGCACTTACTGAAAAGTCTGCTTAGAATTCTATGACTTGAGCAACTCAACATCTCGGGCGAGTTACTGTTCATCAGAACACCGTCAAATGACTATCAGTTGCAATAAGGTGTACATTCAATTAGTTGAATGGATTAGTGCTTTGTTAATCATATAAAGCTTGGCCTTATTTATCTCGCGATTTGAGATTGTCTATTACAACTGTCAAGTTTTTTGGAGTAGATACGTCAAGAGACCTGCTAGTGGTTGATGAGTTTGAGCTGGCAGCTTCAGCCGATAGGAGAATCACTAAACTCCCAATCTAACGACTTTTTAATCTTTTGCTCAAAAGCGTTGATATTCGAACTTTTGTGAATGCTAGCTAAACGTATGAAAGCACAATCAATTTGAAAACGGCTAGAGGGGCCCTTTTATATGCTAAATCGATCAAAAAAACACCAGGCTAAAAGCAATCAATACGACAGCTTTGTTCGTGTCATTAATACCAATAGTTGACAGTCTATTACACACTCTATACGATACTACAACATGAGGAGCTGCAAGATACCTACAGAGGACATTTAATACATTCACCATTTCCCACAAGTGGAAACAAAGTTAGATCCATATAGCCACGAGTCAAAGCCATCATGGTACGAGGAGCTTAATTCCGTCCAAAAAAATAATTTGAAATATTTGCTATCAATGAGATTGCAATCGAGTATAAAACATCTACTCACCAAAGTACGCCCTCTCGTATAAAACTAGTGTTGATTTTAAGATAGCCAGTGACCCTTTAGGTGTTATGTTAAGAGTCTCACAGTACCTCCCAAAACCTATTCATCTTCTATTTTCTCAATTGTGCCATTGTAAATGAAATATAAGGGAAAGTTTATACCTATTAGTGATTATCGATTCATGAAGAAAGCGTAGCTTGCAAGTAGTATTGGGCGCTATTAACGGCTCATCCCACTGGCGGAATCGAGAGTCAATCACAATATTTGACACGTTACTTAGTGAGCTAAAAAAGCTAGACGTGGATAGTTGATCAAGTGGGGAAGATAATTAATGAATCATCAGCAATACAAGCTAAAATGCTCAACAATAGACAAGATTAGGAAGTATGCTTCCGACTTCCGGTATAAAAAGAGTTAGGCATCAATATAATTAATGAGAAACTTCATAAATCAAGACACTGCATAATAAGACAAGAACTAGTATAAGCGTTACCTATTAGACTTTCTACAATAATAGGACATGTTTTTAAGATCCGATACGAGGAAGGTAACGGGTGACTTGATTGGATCTGAGTGTACTTATGATAGATCCACCAGTGAAGAATAAGAATGATTTTCGTTAGTGGGTGTGCTTAGTAGACTAAATCGGGTTGATTTGCGAAATTGTTCCTTTGATATTGTGATCTGAGAGAGTTGTAAGTTTGTAAAGTAAGTAATCTCCATATCAAATCGATTATTCAGGCATATTGACGTCCGAGTTGGATCGTTAGACGGAGCCCTTTTTTTATATGTCCAAGATGTCATAAATTAAACATGGCCTCCGAAGACGGAAGAATGAATTTTAAATTTCCCTAGATAAGGCCTCTGATCTACTTTTTAAACTTTTGAAAATGCAATGGAATGAGGCGTACCAGTGCTTTCACTGATTCAAGAAGAGGGGCAACGCGATCTTCATATATATATATTTTTTCGTTAAGTACTCAAGCTAGTGTGGGAGAATATTACCTTTCCACTTGAAAATATCAGACAAGTGATGGTTGGTTTGCTATAAACACCCCATTCTATCTGACTATACACCCTAGTTTCAAAAGTGAAAACACCCTCGCAAGATCTTTAATTTTCTTTATCACCTATTGTCAAGAAGTTACACTAAAAAGTTAATCCGTAGCTCGGAAATTCCTTGAGATCGAGCCTATGATGAGCTGCAATTTTTCTTAAGTGGCGCCGAATGGTGTATATTTTTTCCTCTTTCTTCGCGTACAGAGCGTGTAATTTTGGAATCTTGCGGACACCTTCGACTATGGTTACTGCTTTGGGAACCCGGGTTTTTCCATTTCTCTATAACTATCTTTTCAAAGCTCAACATTAACACACACTAGATGAGGGGAAGACAATCATTTGTCTCAGTAGTTTGTTGAAAGACATTGTAGTGTTCGTTACCTATTTTTATACGATTGAATAGTGCTAAAGAAACCAAGAATTACCTAAATTGTAATAATAATTTTTAATGCAAAAGGACAAGCAAATGATACAAATTTAGACTGTATTTGTACACAAGATTTTTCTCTATTCAAAACTTCCATTCATCAAACAATAAAGTAGTCAATTTTTTTAGAAGAGTCAATGGACAATCGGGGAAAATTGGGTAAAATTTTTTTTTTTTTCACTTTTTTGGCACATTTTTTTTTTGTAAACTTCCAGGATCGGTCTGCGCGCGCACAATTTTTCGGTGTCTTTTTTTTTTTTTTTCTTTTTTCTAAAGTTTTTTCTCGTTTGTACATCAAAAAGATCAAGTCAAAATGGCTCGAACGATGTCTGTAAATTGAGTTAATATAGTTAATAAATTTTTTTTTCCCTTTGCAGAATCATTTATATAAAGGGTTGTTTCTATTATTCTTTACAGCTGGTTTATCCTTATAATCTTTCAAAGTTCCTTCCCTGTTGTTTCCTTTCTTTGTTCCGTTGTTGCTTATCAGTTGTGATAACATTATATACTCCACTACGATTTTGATCCTATTTCATCCTAAGAGTTTTGAACATTAAGTAATAGGTTTCAAATCATTATAACCCTATAGAATATTGATTCACAGACCCTTAAACTTTGTATAAATATTTAGATAGATCTCCCCGTTCAAGATGTTGAGAGCTAATCATATTCAAAAAAGCTCAATTGCTTTTAAACTAAGCAAGATGACTATCGCCAAACCATATAGTACTCCATCCAAACCAGCCAACGCATCGTTAGACCAACAATCTATAAGCAAATCACAGAACCTTTCTGCACCATCCACAAAGACTTCGAGTACCTATACTGTGAAGAAACCTATTGGTGAAGCTGCTAGAGCTATTTTCAACACACCAAAGGATACTCGTTTATCTGTTGAAGGTCCTATTGAATGTTCATTAACAGGTTTCCAAATCCTAAACTCTCCTCTATTCAACAAAGGTTCTGCTTTTACCACTGAAGAACGTCAAGCTTTTGGTTTAGAAGGGTTATTACCACCTCAAGTCAACACTTTAGATGATCAAGTTGAAAGAGCCTATAGACAACTATCATTTTTGAAGACTCCATTAGCTAAAAATGATTTTTGTTCTTCCATGAGAGTCCAAAATAAAGTGTTATTTTATGAGTTGGTGAAAAGACACATTAGAGAATTAGTCCCAATAATTTACACTCCAACAGAAGGTGATGCCATTGCAGCTTATTCTCATAGATTCAGAAAACCAGAAGGTTGTTTCCTAGATATCACTGACCCAGATTCAATTGAAAGAAGATTGGCTAATTTTGGTGAGGATAAAGATGTTGATTATATTTGTGTTAGTGATGGTGAAGGTATTTTAGGTATCGGTGATCAAGGTGTTGGTGGTATTAGAATTGCCATTTCCAAATTAGCTTTGATGACTCTATGTGCAGGTGTTCATCCAGGTAGAGTGATACCCGTATGTTTTGACGTTGGTACAAACAACAAGAAACTGGCTTCAGATGATTTATATATGGGTAACAGATTCCCAAGAGTTCGTGGTGAACAATATGATAAATTTGTTGAAAAATTTATTCAAGTTGTTAAAAAGAGATTCCCATCAGCAACTCTTCATTTCGAAGATTTCGGTGTCACTACAGCTAGACCAATCTTGAACAAATACAAGACAGAACTTGCTTGTTTCAACGATGATATCCAAGGTACTGGTGCTGTTGTTATGGCTTCCTTGACTGCTGCTTTAAAACATACCAACCGTGATTTACTATCATCAGAAATCGTTGTCTATGGTGCCGGTTCTGCTGGTCTAGGGATTGCTGATCAAATCGTTAATCACATGGTTACCCATGGTGCCACAGTAGAAGAAGCTAGATCGAAAATTCATGCTATAGATGCTAGAGGTTTGATCACAGAATCAATGAAGGATTCTTCAACTCCAGATCAACATGCTTATGCTGATAAGGATGCTGATTGGGAAGGTATTGATACCAAATCCTTGTTAGAAGTTGTCAAGAAGGTCAAACCAACTTGTTTGATTGGTTGTTCAACCCAAGCTGGTGCCTTTACCAAGCAAATCATTCAAGAGATGTACAAACATAATCCAAGACCAATTGTCTTCCCACTATCTAATCCTACTCGTCTACATGAAGCTATTCCAAGCGATGTGATGGAATGGACCAACAACGATGCTCTTATCGCCACTGGTTCTCCATTTTCACCGGTGGATGGCTATGTTATCTCTGAAAACAATAACTGTTTCAGTTTCCCAGGTATTGGTTTAGGGTCTGTCTTATCAAGAGCTAAAATTATCAGTGATACCATGGTTTCAGCTGCTGTTGATCAATTAGCTGCTTTATCACCAATGGATAGGGATCCAAAAGCTGGTTTATTACCACCATTAGAAGTTATCAACGATACTTCAGCTAAAGTTGCAGCTGCAGTCATCTTACAAGCTTTGAAAGAAGGTAATGCAAGAATCGAAAGCGAAGTTCAACCAGAGAAGGATGAATACGTTAAAGTTCCAAGAGACTTTGATGGTTGTGTTAAATGGGTTAGATCACAAATGTGGAGACCAGAATACAGACCATTAGTTAAAGTTGAACATAGAGAAAAGATTCACACCTATCAATACTAATCAACAACGCAAAAAACACTTAATACATGCTTCTTTTTGTGGCAAAACCCTGATGAATAATGACCTATAGATCTATACAAGAAGAACGATGGCTGCTGCTAATCATGACACTCTCCATACAGAAACACTTATATAGAGTAATACATATTCAAACTAGAGACTTAGAGTTGTAGAAATGAGGACTTGGTGAGAGCTTGATTGGGACTATAAGGTCAGTCCTGTAAGTCAAACTCAAATCGTAAATGGTGCCATACTTTTAGACTTTCGCAATGAGCCTTGAATTTGTTTCATTTCAAGTCTTTGTTTCATTCCATTGTAACTAAAATGAGGTAACCAAAAAAAAAAGACACTCAAAGATTAAAAACGCGTCAAAATTGGAGACTAGAAAATGCAGATGAAAACGAAAAAGACTAAATATAGCGAAAAGTTGAAATCAAAAGATTTGAATCGAGAATATGTGAAAATTGGCAGCAAAAAATATCTATTTTTATATGGTTTTCAAACTACTTAGTATTATGGACCAGCTGTCATCAAATTTCAATTTAAAAGGCTCCTAATTATCAACGGAGCGTATCTAAAATGGCAGACTTGAAGAATGTGGTGAAACTGTTTCAAAGGGATAAAAGACTCAGATTTATACTTTATGGGATTTTCTCCATATTCATATTTCTCAATTTTTACTCATCAGTGTATGGTATTCCTAACAAAAACGTCCAATTGAAAGCCCAAATACTGAAAACGAAAGAACCATCTACATCCAGCTCCATTCGAATATTCAAATCCAATACAGGGAATGTAAACAGGCTACCGTTAGACTCATCAATAAGAGAGCAATTACATTTTCAATTTCCATATGATCCTAAGGAATCTATTCCAAAGACGATATGGCAAACATGGAAAATACCTAGAGACCACGAAGATTTCAAACCAAGTTTTTATAAATTCAGTGGACAATGGACTGACAAGAATCCTGATTACAGTTATAATATGATCCCAGATGAGGCTGCTCATGAACTTATAAATCATTTATATCAAACAGTACCCAAGGTACTAAAAGCTTATAATTTATTACCAAAATCCATTTTAAAAGCTGATTTTTTCAGATATTTGATACTTTTTGCTCGTGGTGGTGTTTATTCAGATATCGATACCATTAGTTTGAAACCAGTTGATACATGGATCACTTATAACAAGACATTGTACAATGAACCAAACCGGGCAGGACTAATCATTGGAATTGAAGCTGATCCTGATAGACCAGATTGGAATCAATACTATGCAAAAAGGGTTCAATTTTGCCAATGGACCATTCAAAGTAAAAAAGGTCATCCTATGCTAGGTGAATTGATTGCCAAGATAACAGAAATTACACTAGAGAAGGCATCAAATGGGACTTTAAAGAAAATTCAAGGGAAAAATGCTGGTGATGATATCATGAATTGGACTGGACCAGGGATTTATACAGATGAAATTTTCCATTATCTTAACGAAGTTGTCAAAGATGATCGTGATGTCAAGATTGTGAATCCGACTAAAAAGAACGAATATAACAAAGATTATGATTTATATAGAGATGGTGTTGATTGGAGATTTTTCACCATGATGACCAAGCCTATAGTGTTTGATGATGTTTTAGTTCTACCTATTACAAGTTTTAGTCCTGGTGTTGGTCATATGGGCTCTCTAGGTTATTCGAATCCAATAGCCTATGTCAGACACATGTTTGAAGGAAGTTGGAAACCAGAAGAGGAGAGACATGTTGGAGAAAACCAAGATGAGGATATCATAAAGACCTAGTGAAATTATCTCATCATTTTGCCTATTTACCTCTCCATTAAATCTTCATACGACAAGTTACTTCACTCGATATAACACTACAGGATAGTTATAAAAATTGCATTCGTTTCCTTTACTTGTAGTTTGGATTAGAATTACGCTGTTAAGTTGGGTGAGATATTATTTCAATGTCTACTTTGATTAGATGTAGGGAAACACAATAACAATAAAAATGCTTCTGTATTAAAGCTGAGTCCAACACATGGAGAAGTAGTTGGATATTAAGGGAGCTGTGGGGAAGGATGATACGTTCTTTGGGTGATTGAATCTATAATACAACACAGCTTGATTTCTTCTTCTTCTTAGGTTTTGGTTGTGGTTGTGATACTTTTCCCAATGGTCTTGCCTGATTACTATTCAGTATTGAAGATTTATTTTTCAAGTTAGATTGTGATTGTTCATGGGATTGTGAATTGTTCGAATATGCATTCACGTTGTTTGTTGATGATGATCTTTGTTGACCTGAAAGATTTATCTGAGAACGTTGCTGTAGTGGTTGTGATTGTGATTGTGATTGCTGTTGTTGTTGCTGCTGCTGCTGTTGTTGCTGCTGCTGCTGCTGCTGTCTTTGGGAATCCACAGTTTCATTTCTCATAATTTGTCTAACAACATCTATGAAGGCTTCGTCTACATTGGTCTTATGCATGGCAGAAGTTTCATAAAATGGAACCCTTCCCCATTTTTCAGAGATTTGAATCCCATTTTCCGGGTTCAATACTCTTTCTTCAACCAAATCACACTTATTCCCAATCAACACCATTGGAACGTTTAAAGAATCTTTAATTCTCAAGACTTGTTCTCTTAACTCCAATAGCTCTTGTAATGAACTTTCGTCAGTGACAGAATACACAAGAAGAAAACCTTTACCACTTTTGATATATAGTTCTCTCATGGCAGTAAATTGGGCAACACCTGCAGTGTCCAAGATTTCCAAGTCACACGCACGACCATCAACTTCAATTTGCTTTCTATAAGAATCTTCAATGGTTGGATCATATGAATCGATGTAGACACCTTGAACAAATTGAACGGTTAGGGAGGATTTTCCCACACCACCAGCACCTAAAACAACAACCTTGTAGTCTATGTAGTGTGTGTGTGTGTTAGTGAAATGATTGATAACAGTTTTATCAATATATATGATACATACCTCTCATGCTGCGAGCTATTTCAAAAGAGTATTAAGTCCTAGTTAGAACTGATAGCCTTGGAATGGATTATGGAATGTTTCTAGAGACTAGATCAATGATTTAATACAAAGATATTTTGAACCAAGACTGAAGAAATTTGAACAATAGTGATCACAAGACTAAAGTAACCTGTTAATCAGACAATTTTAGACTTATAACCTTGAGCCTTCTTTCTAAGAATTGAACGTGAGGATAAATTACTTTTAAAGTTTATTATTTATAAATTTTTCAAGTCTCTTTATTTTGATGTTTTTTTTTTTTTTTTCCTTTTCCTAGTCTTTAACCCTGGGGCGCGCGCGTAAGGGACAAATTTTTTTTTTTGAATTTCAAGACCTGAATTAGGAAAAAATCAGATCAAAAGTTAGATTAGATCATCTGTGATTACATAAAAGATTTATCACTACGCCGCAGAAGAACCAAAAGAAAGGAAGTTTCTCTAAGAAGGATGTGTTGTAATTTTTGTATCAATAACTCACAGTTGCGGAAATAGGTCTTTTTATACTTTTTTCCTATGCTTTTAAGTGGATCAATTCTCGTATCTATGTACAGGATGGATTTGTAGCTTAGTTCTATCAGGAAAACTACTTCTGTTGTTTGAAGAGTCTGGCAATGGTGCTTCTTACTGTAGAATCAGAAGCCTTCCATTCGTTCTTAACCACTGCCCAATCGACTTTGCCAAAGACTTGGTTTAACTTTAAATCTTTATTACTCTCTTTTAACTCTTTCAAAAATTCGACAACTTTCTGTTCGATTTCCTCTTGAGAGGCAACTGGTAATTCTTTCAAATATTTACCAATGACATCAATCTCTAATTGTTCCTTTTCAGCAAGTTCCGGTCTGTTCAAGCTTTGGTACTCCTTGATAGAGTCCCTTCTCTGTGAGATTGATTTATTGTATAGTTCAAATAACAAGAATTCATTATGCTGAGATGGTTTGGTATCGATTTCTTTATTCTTGATATTAGAAAGTAAACCTTTGATGGTGTCTTTTCTATAATGATTTCAATGTTAGTAAGTTTAATACTCATATATATATATATATACACTTACCTCACAGTGTCCTTAGCTATCATCGACTTCTTCAAGTCAGTTTTCAACAAGGCTAGTGAGTCCTTGTAAGCTTGGGTGCTTTGAAATCTCACTAGTCTTAGACCCTGAGAAGGTCTGAACGATCTTGAAATCATGTTTGACTTAATTTTGATCAGTATACTTTTAACGTACTGTTCATGCCTATAAGTAAAGCTGAAATGGTGAACATCTACTCCAACTTTAAAACTGAAGAAAAATTGGAGAGCCCCGTGCATCAAACCATTTATTAAATGCTACTTTTCATCACTAATACTACAAATACTACTGAAACGTTTATCAATGAAGTTGATTAATGGAAGGATCGACAATTTATGTCTTTTTTGAACTCTCATTCTCCAAGTACTCTGTCCACAAGCTAACAAAACTCTCCCTTGAGCCATTTCTTAAAGAGTTTTTGGTTGAAGTGGTATGACTTACTCCTGCTTGAATTTTTTTCTCATCATCCCAGTTTAAAAAGTTAGAAAGGAGTTGTAAGACTTCAAATTTTTTGGTATCACCTCTTGGTAAATTCAAAAACGATATGAATAGGTTTGAAACAAGCTCTTTATCAACTGTTTCTGAATCACTGTTTTTTTTAATCAATTGTAATGCTTTGGTCAAATGTTCGTTTAATATCACAGCTTCATGACGAAGTTTCCCCACTTGAAGTTGTTTCTCCTTTAAATCTTGTTCTAGTTTAATGGCCTTAGATGCTTCGATTTGTAAAGAGTCATTTGTTTGTTGAAGGGCTTTGTATTGTGATCTTTGTAATTCAAGTTCTTGATTTAGATGATCAATTATCTGTTGCTGTTGTTTAGATGATGATTCCCTTTGCGTTTGTAAAGAATTGATTTCAGATTTCAAAGTTTCAATCTCCTTATCGCTTAACGATTGTGATGACTGTAATGATGCATTGTTTAAATTTAATTCATTTATCTTTTCAGATAATTCACTAATTTCATTATTCAAAGAGGAATTTACCAGTTTATCATTTTCAAGCGCAATTAGGTACTCTTCGTTTGTTTCTTTTAATTTTTCAAACTGTTTTTCAAGTGAAGTCAATTCTATAGTTAGTTGAGTTTTGTCCTTTAGGTATTGAGTCTCACTAGATTCATTAGATGACCTTATTGAACTCAACTCATGACTTAATCTATCACATTCAAGATTCAAAGCTTGGCTTTCTTCTTTCAATAGCACAACTGTACTTTCAACTTCTGATTTCTCTTTAGTGATTAAATCTACCTTCTGTTTCAACCTTATGTTTTGTCTTTCATATTCCTCTAATTGTTCTTGAGCTTGTTCAAGTTCAATTTGTGATTCTTTCATCTTACTAAAGACTGACTTCATCGAACCAATTCTATTCAGCAGTTGATCGTATTGTTCTTGAACTTTATCCTTCTCCTCCTCAGTAGTTTTCAGTTTCTCTTTCAAGTTTTGTAGCTCAGAGTCATGATCACCATCACCATCACTCGTGACCTTGATTGGATCACTGGATTGTAATTGTAATGTCAACTCTGATACTTTCTGTTCAAGTTCTTTGATTTTAAGTTGTGATTCAGCTTCTATACTGTCTTTTTCCTCTGTGAATTTCACCTTCTCCATCACTGGATCTTCTGTCTTTTCGCTATTAGCCACTTGGATAACGCTATCATCACCACCGTCAGCAGCAGCAGCAGCAGCAGCAGCAGCAACAGACTCACTATTGTCTATTTCAACTCCTCCATCCACTGCTAGTGATGTCTCTTCTGGCGGTATGCCTTGTTCTTGACTTTGATCTTGACCTTGTTCCTCCTGAGTTGTATTCGAAACACTGGCCTTAGCAGCGGCCTTCTTCTTGTTGTTATTCTTCTTTGCCATTGTCACTGCCCAGCCCTTCAACTTTTGTATTTAAGGCCTTGTTCAATTTGCAAAAATAGTACAAATTTCTTTTCGCTGTTCAAATAAAATGATTTTTTGATGATGATTTTAGATTTTAGATTTTTTTTTTTTTTATTCGCAAGCCAGTGCGAGCGCGCGCTTTTTTCAGTAAAACTCACACACGCGTACTTAAAAATGGATCACATCTTCTTCCTTCTTTAACACTGCAAGGGACTTAAAAGAGGAAGAGAGACAAGCCAATGGTGGACATCAGAGATTTCTTTGGAAATACGCCTGGGTCTGCGAAGAAAAAGGCAGGTACCGTCGCCGTTAAGGCTTCGCCAAAGGTGAGTACTTTAAGATCAGTGAAAAAAAAGCAGTTGGAGAGAGGATGTACTAACTAATATATATGGGTATTAAAGCAAGGTGTGAAAAGGGCTGCCCCAGTGACTATAGATGTTAGCGATGACGATGATGAAGAAGAGGAGAAGGTACAAGTGAGAGCAAAGAAAGTGCAAAAGACAGAACCTGGGAAGAAGATTGGTGGAAAGTCTGATTTTTTTGCAAAGAAGGAAGAAACAAAGGCAACGCAGAAGAAGACTTCAGCAACGAAGAAAAGTAAAGCAATTGTTATTGATGAAGATCATGATTTTGTGATAAATGACGATGATTTCGATGACGACTTTGACGATTTTCAAGAGGAGGACGAAGATGATAAAAAGGACAACTCAAAGTCAATGAGATCTATAGAGGTTGATGATGACGATGACAATGATGATGATTTCATTCAGGAGTTGGATAATCTACCTAAAGAGAGAACCTCCACTAGACGTGGTACCAAGAGAGAAGCAACACCTGTTTCTCAACCCGAAGCTAAAAAGGCAGACGTTAAGCCAAAAGTTGCCTCACCAAAGAAGGCCGCAACACCAAAGAAAACAGCTACCACGACACCAAAGAAGGCAGCCACAACAACAACGACAACAACTCCAAAAAGGAATGCAACACAATCAAGTACTGAAGATACAACAGTTCTTGACATCTTGGCCAAGATCCCTGATGCTGAACTTCCCGAAGATGTTCCAACGGGAGAAGGTTCTAATTTCAACTTTCGTGATTTTAAAGCACGTCAATCTAACCTACCTCAACCAGTAGGTGGTGGATCCATTGATATTCCTGAAGGAGCTCCTAATTGTCTAACTGGGTTGACAATGGTCTTCACAGGTGTCTTACCAAACTTAACCAGGGATGATTCTGAAAATCTTGCAAAGAAGTATGGAGCCAAAGTGACTAAATCAATATCTTCGAAAACGTCAGTAGTGGTATTAGGGGAAGAAGCTGGACCTTCAAAAGTTCGCAAGATTAAACAGTTTAAAGTGAAAGCCATAGACGAGAATGGGTTCTTACAGTTGATCAAAGGAATGCCCGAGGAAGGTGGTGGTGGTGCTGATGCTGAAAAGGCAAGATTGAAAAGACAACAAGAGGAAGAGTTGGCCCTACAAGAATCAATAAACTTACAAAAGGAAGCAGATCTACAAGCGGCAAAGAATAGAGCCGACGTGGAAAGGGCAAAGAATTCTGGAGATTATACCAATTCGTCCAAACTTAAAACTGATGAGGAAAAATTATGGACAGTAAGATATGCTCCAACTTCTTTGGATCAAATCTGTGGTAACAAATCCACCGTGGAAAGATTAAAATCCTGGTTGGCTGATTGGCCTAATAAATTTGGTACGAGAAAACCTGGAAAGGGTGAAGTTGAGCTTCGTGCTGTTTTACTCCATGGTCCTCCTGGTATCGGTAAAACCACAGCAGCTCATTTAGTTGCTAAATCACTAGGTTATGATATTCTTGAAAAAAATGCATCTGATGTTCGTTCTAAAGGGTTGTTAAATGATACCGTTGGTGGTGTTTTAAACAACACTTCAATCGTTGGATTCTTCAACAAGGATAAGAATAAAAGCTTGAACAGCTCCAAGTTTTGCATAATTATGGATGAAGTTGATGGTATGTCTGGTGGTGATAGAGGTGGTGTTGGTCAATTGGCACAATTCTGTCGAACTACTCAAGCTCCTTTGATATTGATATGTAACGATAAGTCTTTGCCTAAAATGAGACCGTTTGATAGAGTTACAATCGATTTACCCTTTAGAAGACCTTCAGCAAGAGAAATGAAATCAAGACTAATGACCATAGCACTCAGAGAACGTATTAAATTAGATCCAAACATCATCGATCAGCTTGTTGCAGCGACCAGTAATGATATTAGACAAATCATTAATTTGTTATCAACTGTTTCTAAAACTCAAAAGAATATCGATAGTTCAAATTCCAAATCCATCTCATCAGACTGGCAGAAAAACATTGCAATGAAACCATTTGAAAGTGTATCTAGATTGTTAAGTGGTCAAATATATTTAGAAAATTCACCTGTGCCATTGTTTAAAAAAATGGAATACTATTTTGACGATCATGCATTTGTTCCATTAATGTTACAAGAGAACTATTTAAATACTAGACCAGCAAAAGGTGCATCCAAATTACAACATTTAGAAGCTGTCTCAAAAGCTGCTGAATCTATAAGTTTGGGTGATCTTGTTGACTCCAAAATTCATAGTGCAGACCAACAGTGGAGTCTGATGCCATTACACTCCATAATGTCCACTGTAAGACCTGCTTCATATGTGGCTGGTCAAGTAACTGGTCGTATAAACTTTGCCAGTTGGTTAGGACAAAACTCCAAAACTGGGAAGTACTACAGACTACTGACAGAATTACAGTATCGTTCAAGACTAAGGACTTCGACAGATCAAACAGAATTAAGGCTAGAATACATACCAGTATTGGCTAAGAAGCTGTTGAACCCACTGATAGAGAGTGTCGATAACATACCGGATATAGTTGAAATTCTAGACCACTATTATCTCTCGAAGGCAGATTGGGACTTCTTAATGGAATTCCCTATAGGTGATGATAATACTACTGCTAAATTGAAAAAGATCCCATCTAAAACCAAGGCCAAGTTCACCAGAACCTACAATTCAGCATCCCATCCAACCTCTATCTACAAACCAGGCACATCTACCGCGATCTCTGCCAGTAAGGGTCAAAAGGACGTGCCAGACTTGGATGATGTTGTTGAAGATGATCCAGAAGTTGAAGATGACACTTCAGATTAAACTAAACTTCACCAACATTAATAAACATATCACCATTGAATCAACAAAGTTGTTAAACCTGTGTGTAACGATCATCTTATAGCCTCGCGAACCTATTTTATAACATGTTTTTTTTCTTTTTTGCCTCGCTCGTTAAAATTAAAGAAGCAAAGGAGAAAATCAATAGTAAAAATTACCGTATAAAAGATAGAATTAAATATATATTCAAATACAGAATCAAAGTTGCTGATAAAATTATACTGTTAATTACTGCTGCACAGCTCTTTGTGTCTCTCTTTTCGCTTTTTATATCTAACTTTTTTCTATTTTTTTTTTCGTTCTTCGGGTTCAGGTCAACATTAAATTTTATACCCATACACGCGTATACCCACACGGTTGAAAACACTTAATAAACTCATTCATCTGATAACAAAGGATAAACATCGGTTACGACAACAATCAACACCCAGTTCATATTCAATCAGTTCGATTTTTTCCTCCCCATCAGATCAAGATCCATATACAGTATTTGAAGGTTACTTTTTAATCACCAGCACCGCACTGATCCGACCAACCTCCACAATAGATGTCAGCACCTCCATTACTGCGTCCTCCAGGATCGAACAATAGAAATCCAAGATCTCCACGGTTGAAGCTACCCACGCTTTCAGTGACTGGGCCACCTAAACTGCAAATCGATAGCTCATCATCTTCATCGTCCTCCAGATCCAACTCCAACACACAGTTTAACAATTCTTCAATATACCATAACCATTACTCGGATAATCAATCGTCCTCTTCTACACCTTCCTTACAGTCAGCCACAAATAGACTAGCACAGTTGGACTTATCCGATCCTTCATTCTCTCGTACACCGACACCTTCCACAGCAACGAGCGATGTCAGCGTGAGCATGTTTAGCGCTGAGATAATCGCAGAAGTTGATTTGAATAGTTCATCAAGTGGGTTGAGAACCCCATCCATAAGCATAAACGACAATCCACTCCAAGCGTCAAGTGCAGAGAATGCAACTTTAGAATACAATGATGATGGAGAGTCTACTCTATTACCTTCTTCAGCTAAAAAGGCTCATAAAGATGTTGAAGAATTAGACCAAGATGAATGGAGAAGCATATCTAGAAATGGTGAAATTATTGAACTGGGGGTTTTAGGTGAAGGAGCTGGAGGTTCTGTTAGTCGATGCAAACTAAAGCATGGTAGTACAATATTTGCACTCAAGACGATATTATCAGATACAGAGACTCAAAAACAAATACTTCGAGAATTACAATTCAACAAAAGTTGTAAAAGTCCCTTTATAGTTAAATACTATGGGACGTTTTTAAATGAGGCAAATGCATCCATTTGTATTTCAATGGAATATATGGGTGGGAAATCTTTAGATGCCATATATAAAAAAATTCAATCTAGAGGAGGTATAATCGGTGAAAAAGTGTTAGGTAAAGTTGCAGAAAGCGTTTTAAGAGGTTTATCATATCTACATGAGCATCGTATTATACATAGAGATATAAAGCCTCAAAATATCCTGTTATCCTCCATGGGGGAGGTGAAACTTTGTGATTTTGGTGTTAGTGGAGAAGTTGTCAATTCATTAGCTACAACATTCACAGGTACTTCCTACTACATGGCTCCAGAACGTATCCAAGGACATCCATATTCTGTAACTAGTGATGTTTGGTCCCTTGGGCTAACTTTACTAGAAGTTGCAAAGGGAAGATTCCCATTGGATATAGACATTGACGGTAGCTCAATAATTGAAGTGTTGACTTTGATATTAACATTTTCTCCAAACCTGACAGATGATAATGGTATCATTTGGACAAAGGCATTCAGATCATTCTTGGAGTATTGCTTAAAGAAAAATCCAAATGAACGTGCCAGTCCACGGCAAATGCTACTACATCCTTGGGTAGTTGGACAAAGTAAGAAAAGTGTTAACATGGAAAAGTTTATTAGACAATGTTGGGCTGAATGATGATGCACAATGTTCGTGCTTGATATGATTAGACTATAAGGGTTATAATAGATGCACTTTAAGTGCTAGGGAATGACGCAAATTGAAAAATAATTAGGACATATTGTTAAACGTTGTAGATATGTTAGCATTATTTGCAGAATAAAGAGGCTCACGACAAAACCAAACTTTCCAATAAAAAAAAGAAAACGTTATATTAGAGTAGAAGAAGGACGTAAAAGGATAGACTATATAAGCTAATTAATTTCAATAAACACAACCTAAAACTTAGATGGTGTTGTAATTGGCCATTGATAAGAACCATCTTGGCCAAAAATATAACCATGTTTCTTCAGATATTCTGTCAACTGAGCAGGACCTCTTGAACCGTAAGGATATAGAGTTGGTGTTGGACCATCTTTACCTTCAACGTGGTTTAATAATGGGGTAAACAATCTCCAACTGTAATCTAATTCATCATCTCTTACGAAATTTGAATGATCAGCATGTAAAGCATCTCGGATTAAAGCTTCGTAAGCTTCTGGGATCCAAAATTGAGAAAATCTTTTATCATAAGTTAAATCCAAATCGGTTAAAGAGGTTGCGGTTGATAAACCTGGTTGTTTGGCATTCAATTTGATATAGATGGACTCATTTGGTTGAATTCTTATAACAAGTTCATTTGGTGGAATATCATCAAAGAGTCCCTTTGAAACTGGCTTATATTGGACTCTAACCTCAACTTTACCAGCATCTAAAGCCTTACCAGCTCTAATGATGATTGGAACACCATCCCATCTTTCATTTTTAATATTTAAAGTAATAGCAGCAAAGGTAACGGCTCTAGAACCAGGTTTGACAGTTTCATCATCAAGATAAGAAGGTTTAGTACCATCTTCAGATTTATCGTACTGACCAATGACGACATCGTTGAAATCAATCTCTTGAATGGCTTTGAGGACTTTAACTTTTTCATCTCTGATACTTTCTGGATCAAGTGAACCTGGGTTTTCTAAAGTTAATAGAGTTAAAACTTGTAACAAATGATTTTGAATGACATCTCTGATGATACCAATGTCATCAAAATAACCACCTCTACCTTCAGTACCAAATGGTTCTTTGAATGAAATTTGAATAGTTTTAATAAAATCTTTATTCCATGATGAGTTTATAATTTGATTACCAAATCTCAAAACTAGCAAATTTTTAACTAATTCTTTACCTAAATAGTGATCAATTCTGTATAGTTCCTCTTCTGTGAAAATAGGACTCAATTGCTTTTGTAAATCTCTTGAAGATTCCAAATCATGACCAAATGGTTTTTCAACAATGACTCTAGTTATACCATTTGTAGCATAAACACTTTTTTTAATTTGTTGTGCTACAGTGACAAAGACTGATGGTGGTAGGGCCAAATAGAAAAGACGATGTGGTTCTTCAACATTTCTCTCCTTTTCAAATAATTCAATTTTGTTGTTCAATTCAACAAATCCCTCAGGAGAATCATATTGACCAGCAACATAGGTGATTAAGTTTAAAAAAGGATCAATTTTAGCTTTTGCCTCATCAGTTTTAGCTTTCAAAAAACCTTTGATTCTTTCTCTTAATTCTTCAGTGTTCAATTTAGATCTAGCATAACCGTAAATTTTAGTACTTTCCGATAGATAACCTTCTCTGTATAAACCGAATAAAGCTGGGAAAGTTTTCTTCTTAGCTAAATCCCCAGAAGCACCAAAGACCACAATGGCTGTGTTTTCTTTGAATTCAACGCCTGACATTGTATTATATGAATTGATCGTGCGATTCAATTGAGGTTAAGTTGAAATTATTTGTCCTTGTGATAACCAAATTTATCCTGGATTATTAATATAAGAGACTTTGGAAAACTTAGCAATTGTAATAAGCTCTTAAATAAATGTCCTGATTGGGATTTATTTGAACCTTTGACGAAAAGAGATGATACAAGTCCAAAAAAGTGACAAATAAGAAGTTGGATTGAGGCTAATCACAGATTGAATATGACGAAACTCAGTGAAGTGTAAAAAGGATATTATAAAAGGAATGGAAAAAGGTGTCCTCGTTGATGCTTCAAGTTTTTTTTTTTTTTTTTTTTTTCTTCTTCCTCTGGCTTTTTATCTTCGTTGATTTGTGATTAGTTTTTTGCCCGAACGGTGCGATGAGGTCCAGTGCAGGAGGAGTGTTTTTTCTTTGGTGGGAGATTCTTCTCTGTTCTGCTTTTTTTTATTTTTTTTTGTGTTCTAGAGAGTGTCTCAGTGAGAAGCTTTAAGCAGAAATTTTAGCTGGATGGTGTTGTGTTCTTTCCGAGAGCGGTGACTTAAAGTAAAGCAAAGGTTTTTCCGTAATTAGCGGGCTCCTTAAAGCTTTTCAAGAAGGTGTCCGCCTGTGTAGTAAGCAAAAAAACGCGAACCGATTAGAGGAGTTATTAGACTTTTATCGTTTTTTTCGCTCGGCTGCCGCTGGAAATTGTGGAGACTTCTTTTAACCAAAAAAAAAAAGGACACACAATCAAATATTACTTTTAGTAAGCTCAACAGATTAAAGATTTACGTCATGGGGGCGCGCGTAATATGTTCCCGCCGAACCCATAATTTATAGGGAGAGTTTTATACTGCCGGCGAAGCGCTAGGACGGTCAAAAAGAAAAGGCTATCGGGAGATTTAGCCAGACTGTGTGTTTGTAATCTTTATCACAGCTACGGAGTGGTTTGTTCCGTTGAGCTGGTTCTTTTTGATTTTCACAACTTCCACCACAGCACTTGGCCTTTAGTGATAGTAAAATGCCACTGATCTGGGCTTTGATTGAACTCAAAGTCCTTCAATTCAAAGTCCATGAATTTATTATTACTGTGCTCCAGTAGCAGGCTTTAAACTAACGTGGGTCTGTTAACTATTGGTGATAGTAAATGGCCTGTTAACGATTAATCTCTTTGTTATCATTGAGATTTCCCAGCTCACAATACAATAGAATCAATGAAGAATGTTCTATTGTTATTGGTTGGTGATAAAGAAATACAAAGTGCTGAGAGACCAGAACCCAAAAGGGTGAATTTTACGGGGAAGTAGCAAAAGGAAATGATTTAAATTTTTCAATCTCCGATCACACCTCTTTTACTTACCCTTCACTAATATAACAATAGGGTCTATGCCTTCGAACGTGGAACGGTGGTACTAAAAATTACATATTACTGCTTAAATCCCGATTCTTCCTGTACACTAGAAGAGTGCTGAATTTCAGCCGATGTAGAGACATTACTGAGAACTCCACAACGTACTTCATCATTGTCATCATGTATTTATAGAATCGATATAATAAGTTCCATTCAAAAATCACATAGCACTTGTCTGGGGTGTCAATCCTGAACCGGAACCTGAATCTCTTAATGGAATCATAATATTCTCGCTAAATTTAATAAAGTCCTTGAAATTGTACTCTAAAGTTAAATTTGGATCATAATAACCTTTTTCTAAAGTTTCCAACTCATCAATTACGATGACAATATCACATTTTTTTAAAGGACCATATCTATTGGCATATTTCATACACAATTTGGTCAACTGTGGAAAATTCTTCTTTTGAATTGAATACTTTTGTGGATTTTGTGTCACTTTAAAAGTTACCAATAAAGTTTTTAAATTTGGATATATAACTGAATCATTTAAAAAACTTGAATTAAACTTGTCAAAGTTGAATAGATTTAATATCCTCAAATTGGGAAACTTTAATCGATTTGAATTTATCAAAAATTGAGCTTCCAATTTCTGAGAAAGTCTATTCTTTCCATAGTTGTAATTAATATGATCGGAGGTATATGGTAGATCTGTTATACTGACTTCGTTATACTTTAAAGTTAAATCCTGTAAATTGTTAAAATTCAATTCTTTAAATGCCAGTGAATACGATGATGAATCACAAGATATATTCAGCTTCTCCAAATTGTTAATTGATTCTTTTAATTCATTAGTAATGTATTTTAAACCTTCAGGTAATGAGCCAATCTCTAAATATAAATTAATTAGATGAGCACACTTGACATCTTTAAATAAGACTGTTTGAGCAAAGCTTCTTTCACTTGATCCATAAATTTGAATCCAAAGATTTTTCAAATTTGGTAAGGATAAAGATGATAAAGATATTGCATTACCTGTTATCTTTAAAGTTTTCAACTTTGATAATTCAACCAATTGATTTGAATGGGTTAGTTGAAGTTGGATATTCCCAGTAAAGGCACTTTGTAATGATAAATACTCTAATTTTTTAAATTTTTCAAATATCTTTAAAGTTAATCCAGTTTCAATTGCAATATCGTGAATTGAAACCAAATTTGGAATCTTTGAATTTTCTAAAAACTTTAACAGTGGTGGTAGTCTTGGTAATGTCATACTAGTATTTATTATCCCATTTGTAGTTCGTAAATCTTTTGAATTTATTTTAAAATCATGAAATCTATTAACATGGAAGTATATTCTTGGTAAAGTTTTAATGTTAAAAAAATCATAATCGTGTCCCATTATCTCTAATTGCCCTAAAACATCTAAAACCTCACTAGACTTGTCCTTTCCATTATCAGGTTGAATTTTACCTGAAAAGCAAATCGTTCTATGAACATGCATCAATCTCTCTTCTAAAAAATTCACATACTCCAATCCAAAATGTGATTGATTCCTAGACAATGGACCATATTTGGATAAGGAAACCATTGAGTCTTTATTCAAAAACACCCTCAGTATATTCTGAGTTTTCAAGAGCTTATTATAAGCTATATTTAATATATAGTCATCTGCCAAATATGTATCGTAATCACCATTACCGTCGTTGATATGTCTTTTGCTAAAAAGCACAATGAAATATCCATATCTCCTTATAACTTTACTATATCTCTCCAGATCTCCTGGGTTTTCCATATAGAGATAGTTATCTGAAATGGAATCAAACAAACTATCTGGTCGCGTTGGGGTATCACCAATCATCAAAACATGACTCTTAAGTACGTATTGAAATCTCTTGTTAACTTGACTCAAATTCATAAAATCGTACACATCATCAACATAGCTAAATATCTGTTGTAGCACCTCGCTCGGCAGGTCGCCAATACCCATTATATGGAATGTATGTTGCTATTGAAGTATCAGATATGTTTCCTGACCAAATCCTTCAACTAAATTACAACCCATTATATATGGTTCTCTCCATGTTGTAATCACAAAATGTTTAGGAGTATGTTGCACTGCACAAAATGACACAAGCAAATCTCTGACACCTAAATTTTTTTTTCTTGCGTTGCTATTGTTGATAGTGGCAGCAGCAACAAAAAAAAAATGAGCCGGAAGAATGAGCACGTGATATAAATGGATTTAGCCTTATAAGTGTACTTTATGTAGCTATAAAGAAAAGGATCAAATAGTATTTAAACCTTTCAGAGTTCTACAGATGCTATATAAAGATGGTGTTGAATGTAATGACTGTTAAAAAATGCAGATTAAACGTACCAAATGTTCTATACTAAAAACAAGTTTGATTACAGTATCCAATATACTGGATATGTATAATGCGATATCGATCGTTATAGATGATATCAATGCTCTAATGATGTCTATACATAGACAATTTGAATGCGGGATTTCTGTGTTTCATCTGCAAGAACAATAGACCTTTCGTATAGCTGTTTAGCAACGGATAGTTTTTTGAGACCTGGTAAATCTAAACGAATTGTTGCAGAGGCACAGAAAAGTTCTAAAAGTCGATCTTTATCATGATCTAGGTATGTATTAAACATAGTAAGCTCTAAATTCTCCAACATGGGGAATCTTTCTGAGTCAAGACCATAACCATTTTTCATAAATGGATCTAAAAAATCCAGTCTCACAATGATATTTTTAACCAATGGGAATTTATTTTTACCATTGAACAACATATGTTGAAAATCATACAGATCTGCAATGTGTAAAGTTTCTAATTTTGGAGTATATAACTCATGGGCATTGTTGAGAATATGTAGTATGGTCTCAGCATTCAATTCATTTCTCCTATTATCAAAAACGTTCCCTTTCATTGTTAAGCTCTTTAAGCTTGGAAGACTTACAGGGACAAAATCATTAACGGTGAAAATACCTCCAATATCTGCCACTTCAAGAGTGTCAAGTGACTTAAAACCAGATAATATGACAGCAAGACTGTTGTATGAAAACCCTAGTACAGTTATTTTTAAAGTTTTCAAACGGGGTACTTCAGTTCTTGCAACAACTATACCTGGTGTTTCACCAGGTTTTACAACACCTATTGTACGTAGCGTTAAGCTTTCCAAATTTGGAAGTCTCATATCTGTTATGGTAATACCATCACCAACAAGTTCTAGCTCTTCAAGATGTGGTAAAGTCAGTTGAACTTTAGGTGTAGGATAATCTGAATTCTCTACTGTTAAACTTATCTTTTTCAACTTTGGAAATTTTAAAAATTTACTAAAGTCAAAACCTTTGGTTATGGTAAAGCAACGAATTGATTGAAGATTTGGCATGTATGACTCCTCCATTAAATCTTCAGCTACTGAAGGTGAAGTTGGATCTGAAGTTTCATCAAAGTTAACCAACCCATATATATGCTCTAAATTTTTAGCATTTATCCTCATTGGTCTGAAAGGATTAACCACTATAGAAGTCCATGGTAACAATTTTAACGTGGGAAAATTATAGTAATGTCCAACTATAGACATGGAATCATAAAGAGGTCCAGATTCATCGGCATAGTTATGAAGAACTAATAAACCTTGATCTGACCCATTTAAATATATAGTTCTAGTTATATCAAAAAGATATTGTTTTCGACGAGCTGATGTCATTTCGCTCAAGTCCTTAATGCCAAATGAATACTTTGCAGCTTGCACATTCAAATAGACTTCACTTATTTTGATCTTCTTGTACTTCTTGTGTTTCCACAATAATGCAATGAATTTTGAGATGTGAACTCTTTGATGAAGACTATACTCTAAAACTATGTGTCTATATCTCCTAGCACAAGATTTGTTATGATTGAGATCTAAATCATCCAAATTTAATTGCAAATAGGTGGAAGATATATGTTTGAAGTGAGGAGATTGCTCAGGAGCATCACCTGCTATAACAACGATATCCTTAACCACTGTCTGCAACTTCTTACAAACACTAGCTAGTCTCACAAAGTCCAGAACATCATCAAAGTTGCTCACTATGTTGTGGAGTACCTCTATGGGAAACTGCTCCAAAGTCATAATGCTCTATATGTGTGTATATAGAGAGAGACTTGGTGAATAGAACTCATCAACTGTAAGCACCCCTTTATCTTAATGCTGATCACGGAGGAAACAGTTAAAAGACGATAACTGTCAGATATATTTAAGTTTATATATATAAAACAGCTGTAAAGAATATAATGGAAATTTTCGAAAAATTTACATGCAGTCTATTTATGAGTTACAGCCGTGGCACTCCTTATCGTTTGTTTTTGTGGTGGAAATATTAAGTTTTTGCTTTTAGTGATAGTACACATAACTATACCTGTATTGAGCAATCATTTTTAGTTGCAAAAGAAACAAGATTTCTTCGTTAAATTTTGCAGATAGATCTTTAACTTTTAGTTTCCTTTGGGGAAAAGCTTATTGTTGATATTCAAAAACCAAGGCTGTGTAAAGGTCGGCGAATTTGAATTTACGTGATGCGAGATGTGGTTAGTCTCGGTGAAATGTGAGACAAACATGTGTATCGTTAACACGTCTAGCACGTAGTGAAGATGATGTCGACAGCGAGAAAATGGACTGATGTCGTTCATTTTCCATCATCTCATGTTCTCATTAACAAGCTTTCCCATTAGAAAACAATAAGAACAAGGAAATTTTCTTAACAAGTTTAAGTTTGCGAGCTTATGCGTTTTAACTGTTACAGTTACTTAAGTTGTGCATTTCTTCCAAAAAACATACTTTTGTAGATGAATAGCAAACCTTAAATTGCTTTTGCTCGAATATAATTTCTTTTTCCTTAGATTTTGTTTCAAAAAAAGCCTTTCTTTTTCATACTTCTTACTTTTTTTATAATCTCTTTTTTTGGATCTAATCCTTTGTTAAGAGCCCTGGATGAATTTCGAATAGCTCCTACTAGGAAATTATCTCTTTAAGGATATTTACTAAGATCATGACGAAATTCCAGCAAAAAAAAATTAAATTTTCTATAGTTCATAATCGCGACTTTTTATCTGGTTTTGGTTATGATACCTTTTAAAATCAAAATCGAATAACAGAATGGAAAAGCGATGAGACAAGGCGGCTGGTAATGAAGAAGAGTTAGCTTCTATCATTGATCACTGTCAACTATGTCCACAATCACAGTAACATATGGCTTCAAGTCAATCAAGATTCGAGCAACGCCTTCGACTCCTGCTAGTGAATTACTACAAAGGGCCGCTCAAGGCTTTAAGTTGAATCCCGCCACCACTGCATTATAGTAAGTTATCAACATCTTACTTTCCAATTCAATCATCAATCTTTTACTGACCTTTGTATAATAGCCATAATGCTACAGAATTATCTTATTCGTTGCCATTGAGGCTTTTAAATCTTCCAGCAGGAGCTAAACTTACTCTGAAATCATCCAAAACCAAACAACCTGCCGATATCAATATAAAAGTTCAATTCATTAATAGCAATTTCCCTCAAAATTCTATAGTGAAGAGGTTTAATGACCAGCTGACTTTGAAAGAGGTTGTTGAACTAGTAGAAAAGGATCTATCGATCAAAGTTTTTGGACAAGGCTACAAATTAACCTTCCAGAATATCACTAAAACCATTGGAGAAGACGAAATTAGCAATATTTCATTATCACAGTTTGGCATAGAGAATAATGGTGTTTTAAGAATTAGTGTAGTTAGTCCACAGCAGATCAGCAATCCTGTCAAAATATTACCCTCTGAAACAGCAAAACAATCATCTAATACCGTTATTGAGTCTGGAACTCAAGAGAAGCAATCACAAGCACCAGACAAAGAAGCAACAACAACTCTGGATCTCTCAGAACCTCAGACAGTTGAACCAGAAGTATCACCACCACTACGCTCAACTTCTCCAGATTCAAAAGATGACTACAGTCACAACCATTCAAAGAATTTAGAAGGCATAGATGTTGATCAAACAACAAAAGATGCCGAAACTGGTGTGTTAGAGACAACTGCTGTATCTTCTCCATCTGGGCCTTCACATGGTTCAGTACCTAAAGCTGAAGATATTCCACAACATGTTTACGTCTACAAGCAATCAGCTGAACCACTTTTGAATGCAGAGACTGACGATTCTACCTATGAAGTTTCGGTTTCTCACGCTCGTCAATATCAGGCCCTGTTAGCACAAAGAGCGCATGAGTCAGCAAAGTCAAAAAGACTACATAAAGAAGCTGCTGCTGCACACAAAAAGTCTATAACAAATATTGAGATAAGGATAAGATTCCCTGATAATACTTCAATACAAGTGAATTTTAAGCCAGATAATACTAACAATGATCTATATGCATTTGTCAAAAGTTCATTAGCCAATCAACATGAAGAATTTGAACTACATATACCATATCCAGCACAAAAGATATTGACTAGTGAGTCCAAATTAATAAACATATTAGATTCTAGAAATCTTTTGATTTTCCAGACTGAGAGGAAAACCGGTGTTTACTTGAAAGAAGAGTACTTAGCAAAAGCCAAAGATTTGAAAGACGCCGAAGATGTTAAGCTGGAGTTGAATAGACACTTATTGAATGATGATGATGATGCAGATGGGAATGAAGATTCGCAAATACATAACGGTGTTCTTCCAAGGAGAAAGGAGATACCTATTACAAGATCCAGTGACGAAAACACTCAGGGTAAAAAAGTTCCGAAGTGGTTGAAATTTGGTAAGAAATGATTACACTAAGCTAGCTATAGTATAAACAAAGACAACGTTGTAATAAATTATAAAGTTCTATCTGCAAAAGATTGTAAGAAGTAAATATATATAGCACAAAGGAAACAGCAGATCAACAGGACTTAAACTGATTCAAATCCATTACTTGCACAAGAGAAGGCACTCCCGTATAATCCACTTTTATAACTGAGAATAATAGAATCAACAGAGGCATAAGTACCAGGTCCAAAAATATAAAACCCAACCAAAATTAAAAACATGTTAAGGACGTATTCAATCTTTTCATTACGATTCAATCTTCTCCATAGTCCTCTTTGGTCTAGAAACCCGGTGTATTTATCCTCCTTTAATCTAATGAATGCAACACCCCAGAATACAAAACCAAACCAACAATCAAATAGTGAAGACATCAAAGCTAATAAATCTGAAAAGAATGGAATCACTTCAGCAACGATAAATGCAAGAATCCATACCAAAACGTTGATACCAACCCAAACACCCCAACCTTTAGCTGTATGAGAATATCTATGTCTTGAGTTTTCATCAAAGACATGGAAAAAGACCCATTGAGCAGTGACATTACTATATAATGAACCTAAAAAGATGATGGTTGGAATAGCGAATGAAAATGCAATGATTTTGTTATTACCAACAATGGATCCAAAAGCTGGAGCTGTAACGTATTCGTTACCAGTATAAACGTAAATAACTGCACCTGCAACGGTGAATAAGATCACTTGTGCAATTGTAACTGCCCAAACGGCTTTTCTAAAATCACTTGGTTTTTTCATTTCTGAAATAAATGAAGGATAACAAATTTGACCAACAAATGTATAGACAATGTTTAAGAAAGCAGACATACCAGTGACATAATCAGTACCTTTAACTGGCCATAGATTCCATTTAACTAATACTTCAGGGTCATACTTTCTTGGATGTTCTTGAGTGGCAGCGAAAGCAATACATAGTATAACAGCAATGAACTGAGTGGCTGCTGAAAAAATACCAATCCATGACATATGAGCAAAAGTTCTTGGTAGTGAGAAGAATAGACAAATGATACCAGTAACGGCAGAAAAGACAATTGTACAAGCACCATGGTTTGTAACGGTGTTTAAATATTTGGCACCAACTAAACAATGCAAACCAGCAATTAAAACATTGTTTAAGATAAAACATACAGCAGTGGCCCAGTAGAAAAATCTATTACCCCAGAATAAATGTTGACCAATATCACAGATATTTTGAATCTTTGGATATCTTGCACAGTAGTCACCAATGATCAACCCAGTATATAAAGTGGTGAAAGCAACAAAGATTGTCAAGATTATACCTGGAATTAACCCTAAAACAGAATAAGACCATGGGAATGATAAGATGGCCAAACATATATACTCTGAGAATAAAAGCCCGGCAGTCTTTTGCCATGAACAAGTTCTGTACTGAATATCTTGACCTGCCTGTTGTGCTAGTTCCTTTTGAATGATAGCTTCAGCAGAGGAACTATCATCGGCGGATAACTCAGTATCATAGTTGAAGCCAGATTGTTTGTTCTGCTTCTCGGTATTAGAACCCTGTAATGATGGTGGGTAGTTTGCTTCACTGGACATCTTGTTCGGCCTTTGATCAATTGAATTAAACCAATTTGAATTCAAAGGTTGGATAATTTGTGGAGATTTTTAACTGGGATTAACACTGTGCTTTATATACCTGGATTATCCATAATTTTTTTTAGTGATTGTCTTTAATCCACAATTTATCAAACATTAAATAAAGCCTGATGCAGACTGATACAGAATCAAAAGGAAAGAGAAAAAAAAAAAAAAAAGATTCGATGTTTCATGCATAAATTCTAAATACGACTGTTATGTTAACTTTAAAAAAACAGTTTTTCTTTCCAAGCATTTATGGAAAAAACTTGTTATTTTTACACAAGAGCAACAAAACTAAACGGCAGAATTTCTTTCACTGACGTTGGTGAGCTTATTTTTTGGGTTTTTTTCCATTAATGTCTACGTATGGCATCTATTCTCTACGAATTCAAACCTTTTCTCGAAGACTCATGTCATGTTAAGACGGATTAGGATTTGATAGTGCAAACCGAATTGGATCTTTTGTCTTGGGGTAAAGGATCGTTTTAGGTGTAAGACTTTGAGGCTTGATCATCCTTTAAGCTTAATGCTGTGGCTTATTACTACATTTTTCCGGCTTGTTAAATTTTCCTGTCAAAATCTAAGGCTAAGAAAATACTTCATAGTAGTTCTGGGCCCTGTGGCTGGGCTTTCTTGGGTTCAAGGACTAAAATTTGTTCTGGGTATTTTTTTTGGCTTTTCCCCTTTAAACTCCTGTCACAAAATTGAGGAGACAAAAAAAAAGGATGTGTTGTAAACTTGAAAAGTATCTACAGTTTAGTGATGATTAAACTTGTTACATTACTGATGAATAAGTACGGTATTTTTTTTTATTTTGAAGAACTAACTGTGGCTTGCTTTGTTTAATGCAAGCTTTATACGATCATCGTTATCAACATATAGCTTCATCAGGTTTATTAAGTCAAATTACTCCTCATTTTTGAAACGCCGATTAAAATGAAAGTGCCCAAAACTCATCCACAAATTGGAAGCAACGCATTACATTTCAAAGAATACAAAAATTTGTGGCACATTTCATATACAAATTACTGGTACAGATTTATACAGATTGCTAAAAGCTCTGACGAATTTTTAAACCTTTGCTCATCAGAGACAGCTTGAAAAGCAACGTAAATGTTACTTTTTTTCAACTGAGGTTCTCAGGTACGCACCGGCTCGGGCATTTTGTGAAATTGGTTTTAAAAAAGAAAAAAAAAAAATACAATCTACTTAACTCGCTAGGATGAATCAGCCACAAATGCAATTTTAGATCTAAATTATGTACTAAAAATACAAGAGTATTCGATGATAAACACAGATGAAGACAACAATGTTCGCCGTAGTACATTTAGGTATTGTTTTGTATGTACTTCACCAGCACAACTGGGGCTTGACTTTTTTTTTTCACTGGTTTTAATCTGTGTCATTTAACGTAACCTGGCCACCTTATGTGGCAAACGTACAGCAAATTTAGTAAATTAGATTAAGATGAGGCTTGAAACCACACTCGATACTACTACCTCTCACTCTAATATTAGAATTATAGCTAGCGTTCATTCATATATAACATATCCTTATCTAAAAGTGGCTGCTGGCTTCCACAGTGTTGTTTGTAAAACATCTATATGCTTAAACTAATAGACACAGAAGTCTTCTATTTGGGGTGATATTATATGTTATCCACGGCATCACCTTCATCTTCATCAAGATCCAGTTTCCTCTTGTTATTGGATCTTAAAGCACCTAATTGTTGAGTTGCAACTTGCTTTTTAACTTTTCTTGTCATTTTTTCAATTTCTGCTTCAGCATCATCAGAATCTTGTTCTGCATATTGCATAACTAATCTTCTACCTAATAAATGAACACCTTGTAATTGATCCATGGCATTTTCTGCTTCTTTTGGTAATAAATATTCAACAAATGCAAAACCTCTTGCAGATTTATCAAATTTCTTTGGAACTCTAACAGATTTCAATTGACCAAATGAGTTAAATAATTCGAAAACATCTTTTCTTGTTGCTTCGAATGGTAAATTCTTAACAATAATCTTTGTTGAAACATCTTTAGAACTCTTCTTTGTATTGTTTTTACTATCATTACTTCCAACGGTGCTTTGACGATGTGATAATTTCAATTGTAATTTGTGTCCATCTAACACTGAATCATTAACTACAGAAATGGCAACTTCAGCTTGTTCTTTGGTCTTGAATTCAGCAAAACCAAACCCCATACTTTGTCTTTTGGTACTATCTTTTGGATCAGGTTTAGTCTTAACAGTTGCAACAACAAATCCATTCAAACTTGAAAATAAGTTTGTTAGGTCTTCGTTTGTTGTCAAAAAGTTTAGATTTTTAACAAAAATTGAAACTGTAGCACCTTCAAAGACCTCAATATCATCAGGATTAACATCGTTTCCATTATCAGGGATTTCTTTAACATTTGGTTGTCTAACATCGACAGCTTTAACATCTTCATCATGACCTGGTTCTCTTGAAAACAAATCTTTTGGTCCCTTTTCTAAGTATAATATACTTTTCTTAAATCTTCTATATGCGAGTTTGGTAAATGCACTTCTACCAGTTGGTAAATCCTTAAACTGTACAATTGCAATAGTTCCAGATGGTGGTATAATAAATCTTTTCAATTCACCAAATGGCTGGAAAAGTTCTAATATTTCACTTTCAGTTGTACCAAATGGGATATTCTTAACAAGAACAACACTGTCATCTCTTTCCTTCCCTTGAAATTTCGTTAGATCAACACCTTTACTTTCGAAGAATTTTCTAACATCCCCAATGACATGTGCTTCAGCTAAAGCTTGCTTAACGGCAGAATTTGAATTTTCAGGGTCTAATAAATCACGTTTGTCAACTCCCAATTCCGATGCAATAGAATTCATAACTGCGTCAGTGTTCATATATAAGGAATTCCAACTGAACTGAGATTTTGTTGCATCTGATTTTTTCTTTAATTCCCTTTGTTTCTTTAATGGTAAATTTTTCAAATCAAATTCATCCAATCTATGATCTTTTTTACCTTCAGCTGGAAGGATATGTAATAGACGACCTTGAAAGATCTGTTTATCAAGTTCGATATAGGCATTGACAGCATCATCATGCTTCTCATACTTGATGTAACAAAAACCTTTAGATTGACTGGTTCTGGTATCAATAGCAATATGGACTTCTTCTAAAGAACCATATTTACTGAAAAGATCTCTGAAATCATCTTCTGAAGCTTGATATGAAACATTTCTTAAAAACAATCTACCTGTTTCTTTAATTTTCGAAATGGCAATTTCTTCGTCAGAAAGTTTTGGTTCCTCTGGTATTTTCGACTGTTTTGTTTCTGTCTTGGAAATAGATTCATTTACTTCTTTAGACTCCTCCGTTGGAATATCACCGTTTTCTTTTATACGAATTCTTCTCTTCTTCAACCATTCTAAATCTGAAATACCTTCATCGTTAATGTTACTTGACTTGGCTCCTTCGGTGTCTGACTCGTTTGTTGAATCAGATTCCTTTGCTCCTAGATCTTGTAAACTTATCATCTGTTCCTCTTCATCATCATCATCATCCTTTCCATCCTTTTTACCAAAATCATCATAATCATCATCACTGGCATTTTCTTGAACTTTGAAAAGTTCATCGAATTTATTTTCAGGTTGGACGTTGCTGGAATTGGAGGTGCCATCTTTTAAAGCCAGTGCTTTTTCTAATAACGAATTTGATGGAGCACCACCTTCATTTATAACAACATCATTTGACCATGATTTCGATTGAGTAGAAGGTTTAGTAGCTTCAATGAACTCTTTCAATTTTGGATCGTTTTCAATTTCTTGATCGATTCTCGATTTGTTGTGCCTATTATCTCTTCTTTGTTTCTTTCTTTCTCTTTCCTTTTCCTCTTGTTCTGCTATTCTATCTTCTCTTTCTCTAACTCTTAGATAAGCTTCTCTTTTCTTTTCTTTGAATGATTTCGGTACATCTGGATCAACAAAACTTTTAGCCTCCTGAACTTCTATCTTGGCTGTATCAATAAACGAACCATCAAAATATTTAACGGCATCTTGAGCATCTTTAGTGTTTTTATAACCAATGAATGCAAACCTTCTTGATTCACCTTGTCTATTTGTTCGAAGTTTAACATCGGTCACGATACCCTTCTTTGAGAAATGATCTCTCAGCTTCTCCTCAGTAAAGTACTTTGGCAGTCCTTTAACAATCACACGCGACATTATCAAATATATCTAGCAGAATCAACTAAGTTTAATAATTGAATGATTACTGCTTTCTTAAACCTACACAGTTTTAACTGGCATTTTAATAAGAGATGAGCTCTAGAAAAAAAAAATTTTAATTTTTATTATGCAGAAATCCGAGGTTCAAATTTTTATTTATTTCCGGACTTTTTTTTCAAGTCTTTTTCAAAAAAAATAAGACTATTTCCTTTTTTGGTTTTCTTTTAATTTTGCAATTTTTTGACACAAAAAAAAATTTTTTGGCACAAAAGCAAAAGTATAAACAAAACTTTGGCACAAATCTCTGTCTATGAAATGACTTTTTGTGGATAATTCAACATTTGATTTTAAAGTTGTAGATGGAATGATTCAAGTATCAAATGTCTTTTTTCTCTTTGGTGTGATGGGTGAATTATTTACTTTGCCTTTCTTCTCGTATCATCAACTGGTTATGTTTCAGTTAAATCTGGCAATGGAGTTATTACAACACATTGGTATATACCCTATCCCAGATGATCTCTCAATCACTAATATAATTAAAGGCTGGTTTCTTATATTCATTTTTCTTACTTTTTGCTGGGTGAACTTGTGGATAAACTTTAGTCTCCTAGTCTCATCATGGTTCGTTCCAGAAGCTACGATTGTTGAGATCAAATCATTCGTTAGTCAAGCATTTTGGACTTCTTTAATACATTTGATCAACAAGAGAAAGATCAAGATTGTGATCAGTGGTGTTGATTTGAAAGATAGAGTAACGTATGAGCTGTTGAAAAATTCTATTGTTATAAGTAATCATACATCACTTTTTGATTTCTTGTTGATTTATTACTTAAAGACTTTGGTTGAAAAATCATCAACTGAAGTAATTTCACTAAGTTTCTTCAATTGGAATTTATTATGGAGAGTTCCTAGTTTGAAATTATTTTTACAACTATTTCAAAATGATGAAAGTTGGGAGATGAACTCAACCATATTAGAACAAAATTTGTATTCGTTGTTTAAAACCTATAACAACAATTGGATTATTCATTTCCCTGAGGCAAACATTTATAATAACGATACAAAAATCCTTCAAACCAGACTGACTGAAAAGTACTATTTACCAATATATAATGAAGTGTTATATCCAAGGTTTAACAATTTTAACAACCTTTTATCAATTTTTCAAAAAAATCAGAAAACACCAATCAAGACTTTGATTGATCTTACTATCTTATACTATAATCCAATAAAGAGTACATTCATTCATCCTAATCTATTTGAAATTTTAACCTTAAAGCAGCCAGTGTTGATGATTTATGTTGATTTTAAAATAAGATCAATAAGTAAACTTCCAACCAAGCAAAGAAAATTGGAAAAATGGTTAGAAAACGATTGGTCCGAAAAGGATAAAATTATTGAAGCTATTCAAAAACAGGTGAAAACTTGTGATTGAAATGACAGTTTTTTATATTTGTATAGCTAAAAAAATCTATAAACTTTTAAAATGAGTTATGCTAAATTGGTTGCATGCGTTGTATACGTTGTAAGGTCTAAATAAAAAAAAGTGTACTATATGTTAGTCTTTTCTAATTTGGAAGCGATATCTTCAACTTCCTTGTTATCATCATCTGGGGTGTAGGAATCTTCTTGTTGTTCAAGCTCCTTTTCAAGTGCTTCATAATCGATTTCTTCTTCATTCTCTTCTTCATCGTCGTCATCCTCTTCATCTTCATCTAACGATTCATCGTCTAGTTCTTCTAAATCATCCAATTCGTCAACTTCACCAAATCCCCTCTCTTCAAACACAGCAGAGATTTGTTCAATGACTTCATTGTCCTCTTCAAATCTGTTACCATTTAACTCTATGGATTGTAAATTTGGTAATTTAATTTCAACAACTTGTTTCAAAATATCCAAAGATCTTTGATCTAATTCGTTATATTGTAATTTCAAAGTTTTAAAATTTTTTAAAACTTCACCATTGTTAAAGGCATTTATTAGTTGAAATGAACCAGTTGGATTTAATAAACAATCGTTAACGTTTAACTCTTTCAAATCTTTCCAAGTTGATAAGTTTTCAGCCAAGACTATAGCTGATTTTTTGGTGATTGTATTATCTTGTAAATCTAAAATGGTCAATTTTGAATTATATTTCAAACCTTGTAAGATTAATTTAGCAATACCTTTAGGTCTAATACCATTTTGATATAATTTCACAACTTGTAAATCCTTTTGAGCTTTCAACCCAATGGATAAATAAGTTATAGATCCATTTTCTAATCTATTTCTACCACATATAAAAGTTTTCAAAGATGGTTCACCTAATTTTTGTTTGGCAATACTCAACTTGTACAAAGATTTACCAATACGTTCACCAGCAAATGGACCCATACCATTATTGGATAAAATCAAATGTTGTAAATAAACTGCTTCGGCTAAAAACACTTCAACTGGTTCAATAGTTTGCAAACCAAATGCATTATCACTAAGATTGATGATACGTAACTTTGGTGCCTTAGCTAAAGCAGGTAATAGATATTCTAAAGATCTTGGAATTTCATCCTTTAATCTCCCAGTGAATAAATCAGCAAAGTTAACCTCTTCCAAAGTGTCCCTATGTAAATCAATAGACTCAGCTAAATATTTGGATGCTTCAATACCAATTGTATTACCTGAAAAGTCAAGTTTCTTAACATTCTTCAATGAATTTAACTCTTTCAACTGTGGTTCAATGTCATCTTTGGAATCGAATTTCAAAGATTTCCCGGCGATTGAAAAGATCTCCTCAGGGGCATAGCTGGTTTCAAAGTCAAGAGTAGCCATGATTGAAATATTTTAGACTATATTGTGGAAAAGGAACAAGCTTTATAAATAAATCAGTCAAATCTCCCAAAAGTAAACAGAGGAGCATCAAAAATTTTGTGTTTTTTTTTTTTTTTTTTTTTTTTTTTTTTTTTTTTTTTTTTTTTTTTTTTTTTTTTTTTTTTTTTTTTTTTTTTTTTTTTTTTTTCATTTTTAGTGGCAAAATTGGCGAAAATAAGATCTGAGGGTGTCTGGGTGTATTTTCTGCTCCTTTTTATAATTTTGTCCAAATGTCCATATGTACATGTATTATCTTAGGCTCTAAAATACAGGAATTAAGACAAGAGACTAAGGTCAATGGAAGGGTTAATAGAGACAAAGAACAAGGACTAGCCTAAATACAAAAGTTGGAATTTTATTGAGCTACAAAGTTAAAACTGAATTCAAATTGAGATTCGTAAATGACATTAATGATGTTTTGTGTAAGTAATCTGAATTACACGTATAAAATTCAATCTATTTCTTTGGACCAAATAATGGTTCACCAATATTTTTACCTCTTAACTTGACTCCTAATGCTCTTTCTAACTTACCAAGAAGTTGTTGGTTTGGTTGAGCTCTACCGGCTTCGTAATCGTTAATAATTGTTGGTTTTTCGTTAACTTTAGTGGCTAAATCCTTTTGAGATAATTTTTTCTCATTACGAGCCTGTTGAATGGCTTTACCAACAGCTGGATCAATTTTCTTAACAGCAACAATATCATCCGATCTATCAACTTTGGTTAATCTTTGACCTTCAGAATCATTGGATTTATTGGTGGAACCATATTTTTTATCAACACTTAAAACACCACCAGTTCTTCTAGCTTCGTTGATTTGTGCTTGAGTTCTGGCAACTTGTTGTCTTGGACCACCACCACCAATACGAGCTTTAGATCCAATCACAGTAACGTTATCCCAGTCTGACATTTTGTATTTTTATTCTTGTTTTTGATCCTCAAGTAATTGACTAGTAATCAATTGTTCTTTTCAATAAAGATTGAAACCTTTAAATCAATGTTTAACAGTGGCAATTTGGTTAGATTTTTTTTTTTTTCGTCCATCTCTCACAATATAATTTATATCACCATTTGTAAAATCCGGTTTAAAAAAATGGGAAAACCATTGGTTACCCGGAAACTTAAATTTTCAGATAAATACTTTTATATTTGCTGTGGGACAAAAAATTACATTAATGTTTCACCTATAATTTCTAACAATATAAACTAATTAAAATCCACTTGAATTCTTTTGAACTCCAGTTCCACAACATTCAGAAGCACCTACAAATGTTAAAAGGCTTCTAGAAAGTTCAAATTTGTAGATTGTTAATTCCGTTCGCGAAGTCGTTCTATTTCGATTTTTACGAGAGCTCATCGCATAAGCTCAAATTTTATCTTTATTTTTCTTCAGTTCCATCTATCTAGACACAATTATATACAAATCTTCCATTAAAAACACACCTCATACGTGCTGCTGTAAGGAAAATATGCCAACTGAATTAGAGGAACTCACTGAGTTTTTGCACTCCCCACAGGCTCCTATTAGAACCGTTGCTTTAGAAAACTTGGTTGGTTATAGTCAAGGTGACCAAAGCTCTATATTTCAATACGATGACTATAGACCTATAAAAGATTTGAAAATCTTAGCAAGAGATAAAGGTAAGACTATAGTGCAGTATTCGCTAACCATATTGGCAAATCTATGTGATGACCCACATATCAGAGCGTTAATAGCTAAAGATGATTCATTTTTAAAGCATTTGATTACATCAATATTAGATCTTGATAATAGAAACGCTGATTTGGCAACTATACTATTGACAAACTTGGCCAAGATCGATGATATCAAAAGAATACACGATTGGGAAGTTGAAGGTGTCAATAAGGACATTTTCAAAAGTAACAAGGCTATTGATTGTCTTCTTGATGTTTTTGTTAAAGGGACTGATAGATTATTAAACCAAAATGCTAATTTTGATTATTTAGCTTATTTCTTTGCAGATTATTCAAGATTTTTACAAGGCAGAAAATATTTTGTCACCAAACAAGAATACGATGATGTTGTACCAATTTCTAAAGTATTGGTTTTCACAGAAAAATATGATTCAAAGACAAGACGTGAAGGTGTTGCATCTACTATTAAAAACTCATTGTTTGAAATTGAAGCTCATTCGACATTATTAGAAGAAGATGGTGTAAATATTTTACCTTATCTGTTACTACCAATTGCAACATCAAAAGATGCCAATCTTGACGAAGAAGAACTATTCAACTTACCTGATGAACTACAACTATTACCAGAGGAGAAAGTAAGAGATCCATCACCAGAAATCATTTGTGTTCATTTGGAAAGTTTGTTATTGTTATCTTCAACTAAACAGGTTAGAGAAGTTTTACGTGAAAAATCAGTATATCCATTGATTAGAGAATTGCATAAAAACGTGGAGAATGATGAATTGGAAGAATTAACAGATAGATTAGTTCAAATGTTGATGAGAGATGAAAATCCTAATGATGAAAAAATTGAAGAAATTTTAGAGAAAACTGCAGCTTTAGAGGATGTTGAAGAGATTAAGACAGTTGAGGCAGATATAGATATAGATGAGAAGAAAACCGATGAGCATGAGGAGGATTACGAGAGTGATGGTGATGATGAGATCATGGAGGTTGTATAGAGTCTATATAAATCTGTTACACATTCAAATTTATATGTAATATTCTTCAACTCTGATTTTTCAACACTAAAAAACCATCTTGACTTTTCAACAATTTTTTAAAAGAAAGTTTAATTCTGTTCTTATTATCAGGATGTTTAGATAACTTGTGTTTCAACTTCAAGATCAACTCCTTTGCGTTAACTTTTTCTCTTGTTACAATATCAATGATATCTTGATCTGTTATTAAATTCTCACTAGAGACAAAGTTGGCAACTGCGGCACCACCTTCTTCAACCTTGATGAAAGATGAAGGTTCACTATCTTCAACAGATTTTGTATTTTCAATCTTGACTCTCTTGTTAGAAGTTGAACGTTCTTCATTTTCAGAATCTGGCTCCACAACTCTTTTCTTACCATTTGGATTCCAATCACCTTTGGGAAATTTAACCAATACAGATGGGAGAGCTTTCAAAACAATGAAACCAACTGGTTTATTAACAGATTTAACTCTAATGGTTCTAGCACTTGGAGAAGGACTTCCCTTTCGACTGGTGACATTACTGGTGGTTGATGAAGTTAGTTTGTTCAATTCAGATTTTACAGTGGTCTCTTCATTCGCTTCATCAGAGTTATTGGCTTCCAAATCAGATGCTGATAAGTATGGATTAACGTCATCATCAGATTCATACATCCCACTCATATCAGTTTTCATTAGTGCTTTACGCACTTTTTGACCGTCTTTATCAACTTTTCTATCTTCAAATAAATCATCATGATCTTCATCAATTTCATCATCATGTAGCCCCATTGCATTTGCATTTCTCATCTCCTTTTTAATTCTCTCTTCACTTTCTTTATTCTCCTCTTCGTTACCATCAATGATTGGAGCTTCTTCATCATCAGCGAAATCTTCTTCAAAATCTAAATCATCGTTATCAGAATCTCTACCACCGTTATCGTTATCAGTTGTTCCCACAACTGTTTTCAATTTTTTATTAGTACGTTCTTGTCTTGTTAGTTTTGATTCTCTTTCACTAAGATGCTTCATCAACCATCTTGGTACCTGTTGACTACGATACATTTTTCTTTCAGCCTCTTCCAACGTTAAAGTTTGATATCTATTTCTTGGAGTGAAACGATAAACTTTATCAGCTGGGATCATTTTAAATCCATCCTTGTCAAAGACTAAAAGAGCATAAGTATCAGAATTACCAGCTTCATAACTACCAACATAGGTGTTTTGACCATCATAATCTTCCAACACCCATGGATAAAACTCTTCATATCTAAGTTTTTTAACATCATCATCCACAGCTCTTAATTGTCTAGTTTTTCTAATTTTTAAATTTTGTTTTGCTCTTCTAGCTCCACCATCTGGAGCTATCTGTTTCAATAATCGTTCTTGTTCTTCAGCCTTTTTCTGTTCTTCAGTCTTTTCAGGTTCTGGTGCAACATTTGGATCTAAACTGATGTCAATTTTGGCCAATTGAGGATTAGCCAATCTTCTTGCCTCTAATGCAGCTCTTGCCGCTTCCTGTTGTAATTTTTTTTCAGCATTTTCCCTTTGACGTTGCTCAATTTCTGCTCTTGTCAATTGATATTGTAGATTTTTGGTCTCTTTACGATGCAATCTAACAGGTTGGTTGAAATCCTTTGGATCAACTTTCAGTTTGGACTGTAGCTTCATTATATGTGTACGAACATTTTCAAGGTCATCTTGAGTACATGCTTTTAGTGGATATTCTGTATAGTCATTTGGATCTTCCTTCTCTTCTTTAGGGGCAGAAGGTATACGTCTGTTGTTTTCTCTTTTAATTTCTCTTTTAATAAAAGGCCTTGGAGGTGCACGTAAAGGATTGGCTCCCATTATTATATATCCCTATGAGTAGTGGTATGAAAGTGCTGATAACAACCACTCTTCAATATCGTTAATAAGGTTAAGTTTAAAGTGTGAATTTTGAACTTTTTTCGCCATTAAAATAAATGAAAATAATAGTTAAAAAAAAAAAATTACGTAATCGGTCTATATATATATATATTTCCATACAATTTGTCATAATCTATTAAATTAAGATGGTCTATTTGCTAGCTTAAAGGGCTGTGAATACTATATAGGTTTGACCTGGTTAAAATCATTGTTAGTATAGTTCAAAGTTGTCTTCTCCGATTGAAATACGCACTTTAAAGTGAAGCGATATAAGTGAAAATACAAGAGCCTTGATATCTTGTGTGAAGTAATAGAAAACTCTTAAACCTTCTGGGTCATCGCTGTTTTTAACATCTGTCAAAGAGCCAATCTTTGTAGTCTTTTGTATATTGGTATTGTTAGTGGCAATTCTGATCTCTCTCTCTCTCTCTCCCTCTCCCCTTGCTAAAATATTGATACTCACTTCAAAGGATATATGATATCTTCCAATTCTTATTTCCAACTCCTGTTTACCATCTCGGTTCTTTGGAGGCCATTTAGCATCATTTTCCCTTTGGAAATTCTGTTAGTATGTTTCATTCATACACAATAAGAAGAAAATCATTTTCAATGTATACAACCTACTTCAATATCTCACTGTCCTGTATTATCTGTTTAAATTGTTTTAGCACAAGTGAGCTCAGTGTAACTATGGTTGTTAGTTTACAGTAACAATAAGGAGATATGGGGAATAATGATAAACTCACATTCTTTCTTTATCAGATCCTCTCTTCTATAATGAGAATTATTGGTGTACCTAAGCAGTCCACTGGACCCATCTTCACTTAGTGTAAGATCAAACTCTATCAAATATTGTTAGTCAAGTTTCCCTATTATATAAATATATATATATATATATATCCTTAGTACATACCAAGGAACTCATGACCAAACTTCCCACTATGACCAGAGTAGTATCTTAGATAAAATGCATCTTGAGCATTATTTAAATCTAAATCTATTTCATTTATTTTAGAATCTTTAAGGTCTACGCTAGTCTCTTGTCTAATTTCCTCAGACATTTCATAAACTTCCCGTTATCTTCTGACCCTTTTATCAAAACAAGATTACAATGTCTAATTGAATTTGACTTGAATCTCTTCTCTTACAACGATTTTAGTGCTCCAATTAACGAGAGAATCTATGGTTGATTCTCCTATTTACCATTAAAATTACGAATATCGGGCCCTTTTAAATCAGATTTTCTCGGTAAAATACAGCACAGCGCATACACCCTATCGCACCAAGAAAAGTTCGTGAAAGAAAAAAATGTGATTCAAACTACGCGGAAGAAGAAGAAAAAAAAAAAAAAAAAGAGATGATATCTCCATCAAACATGTCAATGAAACTTGTCATTCATCGTACTTCTATCAGCTTTTGGTTTGTGAGATCATTCCCTTCTTCATACAGGCTCTGGTTTAATCTGTCAGCTTTTGATTTATAATATAGAGATATCCACGGACATGTCAGACACCATCACCGATACTACTGAGCAATACAAGCTCATCACTAAAAATCTACAAGAAGTTTTAAATGGTCAAATCATCAAGAATGTTTTAGAAGTGGAGAAACGTCCATTAAATATCTACTGGGGTACTGCTCCAACTGGTAAACCTCATTGTGGTTATTTCGTGCCAATGACCAAATTAGCTGATTTTTTAAAAGCTGGTTGTGAAGTTACTGTATTATTAGCTGATTTACATGCATTTTTAGATAACATGAAAGCTTCATTAGAAGTTGTTAATCATAGAGCTAGATATTATGAAAAAGTTGTCAAATCAATTTTAAGATCTATCAACGTTCCAATTGAAAAATTGAAATTCGTTGTTGGTTCATCTTATCAATTAGATCAAAAATATACATTGGATATTTTCCGTTTATCAAACGTTGTCTCACAAAATGATGCTAAACGTGCTGGTGCCGATGTTGTTAAACAAGTGTCTAATCCACTGTTGAGTGGATTGATCTATCCTCTGATGCAAGCTTTGGATGAAGAACATTTGGGAGTAGATGCCCAATTCGGTGGTGTTGATCAACGTAAAATTTTCGTTCTTGCTGAAGAAAACTTGCAAAGTTTAGGTTATAAAAAAAGAGCTCATTTAATGAATCCAATGGTTCCAGGTTTAACTCAAGGTGGTAAAATGTCAGCCTCTGATCCAAATTCAAAAATTGATATTTTGGAAGAACCAAAGCTGGTTAAAAAGAAAGTCAACACTGCATTTTGTGCTCCTGGTGTTGTTGAAGATAATGGTTTATTATCATTTATAGAATACGTTATCAAACCAATTCAAGAGTTAAAATTCGGTGAAAACAAATTCAACTTCCCAATAGATAGACCTGAAAAATTTGGTGGTCCAATAAATTACACTTCATTTGAAGATATTGTAAAAGATTTTAAAGAGGAAAAATTAGCTCCACCAGATTTGAAAACTGGGGTTGCTGATTACATAAATGTTTTATTAGCTCCAATTCGTAAAGATTTTGAAGAGGATCCAGAATTTCAAGAAGCTCAAGCCAAAGGTTATCCAGAACCTGTTAAAGAAGTTAAAAAGACTAAAAAGGTTAAAAAGGATAAAGGTTCCCGTCATCCAGGTGCTTCAAAAAAAAATGAAGAACAAACTACAGAAGCAAATGTTGAAGAAACTTCAAAGGCATTAGATGATGTCAAATTAGAAGAAAGTAAATAGTTCAACTCCAAATATTAGCTTACCATAATGAGTTATATAACTGTAATTCTTTATGAAATCTTGTTCGGTTATTCGCACTATATAATACTATGCAGCGCACGTAAGTTACCGCCTGCATGACTTTCTACAATGTCTCCCAACCTCCAATATCCAGCGTTCCTTCCAACTTTCTTGTAATATAATTAGGAACATTATTTTGTAGCCACATCTGCCTTATGAACTGATCATATTTAGCCTTGTTCAACGTCAATAATTGACCTTGTTTAACGGTGGAATCCCCATCCCCGTGTTTATCAACATATGGTATAGAATGGAAAGATCCATTACCGTTGTGTAATAATAAAAGTGCCCCATGCTTGGGCAATAGAAATATACCAACGTGATTCAAGCATTCCTCTGCACAATGGCTGTTACAATCACCTATCTTAGAACCAACAGCTCTCCTTTGCAACTGGACGATTTTACCACATAGTAAGCAAATAGCTGGATCTGGATTGACTAAAATTTTAAACTCCTTCCGAACATAGATTAGCTTGGTGAAAATGTCATCCAACCTTTCTGGTAAATCAATCAACCTTATTACACCAGGATACTCGAGATATTTGAAACTCAAATCGTTATCAGTGGTTTGAATATATTGAACAAATTTCTTGAGTTTGGTGTTCTCGACACTATCCTCCAAATCAAACGAGGAAAGTATTGACGAAAATGATGGTAAGTTTAAATATTCAGTCAATCTATCAATTTCTAAACATTGCTTATCAACATCCTCTGAATTGACTCCTGTAGTATCACCACATGATGCATATGTCCAAATAGCTAATTTTCTCAAAAATGGGTTTAAGGAGCGTACAAGTAAAGTGTAAAGTATAACGGGAAATTCCGGTGATTCAAAAACCTCATCAGACAGATTATCGAAAATTGGATGGTTGTCTCTCAACTGTCTTGCAATATTCAACAAAATTTCGAGATCTGTCTCATCAGCAACAACTGTACTCAAATCAAATAAAGAGAATTCACCTTGAAAGAGTTGTTCCTTTGACTGCACCAAGATTGTAGATAAGCTCTGTAAAAAGAAATAGATGAACCCTAATCTGAAAATTGCATTGTTATTAATTCCCTCAACCTCAAAACAGGTAACAATAAATTCGAATATGTCAACTTCTTCGAATATATCGAAAATTCTATCTGACCCAAAATACTCAAGCTTTCCAATAAGTGTCTCATTTAAACTAGGTTCGTTCCCATTGTTAATCCCATTTTGAGCTTCATCATAAATATCCCTGATCTCTTGGTCAACACTAATAGCAACCCATGTCTTTCTAAATTCGATCAAAATCCTCAAAACTGTTAAATTTTGATGAGATAGTTGACTAGTTATCAAGCCATCGTCAGAGCTCAAAGATCTTAGTGATATCTCTGTTGTATTGATTGAATTCGAAATCAATCTAGTCAAATGATCTTTGTAATGAGGATTAGACACTTCTGCTATTTTGATCATCATGTCCGTCCAAGCATCCGAAAAAAACCCAGGTATTCTAGCACTTTCGTCAAATAGTAGTTCTTTGTATGGTGACTTCAAATACGTCTTGGTCTTGCTTACGAGATTCTTAGCAAAAAGAGTTCTAATATTCAAATCTGAGCAAGAATGTTCTTGTAGGCTTTCAAACCCTTGATACCAATTAGAGTTCTCAGAAGCAGTAAAAGCCTCAAAGTTGTTCATATTATGGCTCCACAAAACCGGAACAAACAAGTTACCCAAGCATTTGCACAATGGACATGTGAACTCAGATTTCTCAAAGTTCTCAGGAACTGTTCGTGTTATCTGAGTCTGGCGTGCTTTGGAAGAAGCTAAGTGGTCCTTGTAGCAAGAGTAATGCATTCCATGACCGCAGCTAGCAGCAGTTATGTCCTCATGAATATAGTCTTGAGAATTCTCCATGAAAGAGGGACCGATAACTTTCTTTTCTCTAATGCTTTCGAAATAGCTGGACAAAATGTTTCTCTCATCAATTTTGTTAGGGTGGTCCATGGAGTTCACATCATTGAATGCCCTCAACACCCAGTACTTATCATTGAATGGTACACTTCTACCTACACAAACATTTGAGACAGTGCAAACAACACCAAAGATATCATCCGGAGAACCAGGCATTTGACACAATATACAATGCACTTCGGGATATTTCCAAACATCACTGTCGTTTGTGTCTTGGGTGTCATCCAACTCAGTATCAATTGCATCTTCCTTAATGTTGTTTTGCTCAACAAATTTTGTTTGTTGCTTCTTGAATTTAGCCATGATCTTGGCCTTTCTTTCTTTCGCCAATCTCTTCTTCTTGTCAAAGTCAGATTCTGCCTCCACCTTACCACAGCTAATATGTAATAGACCGTGATCATAACTTTCCACTTGTTCTTTTAGATATGCATCAACAAATTTATTCTTTTCAAATATAGAAGCAAATATAGCTCGAATCTTAGCATGATGTAGAGTAAACCCCTCATCTCTAAGAAATTTATATAACAGTGATCCAACACTTTCGTAGTAAAAAGGTTCATTATGATCGGCTCTTAGTTCTGACCAGATATTCTCGCTAAACTTAACCGAATAAGAGAGATCTTTCCCTTCAATGGCAATGTGGATCAAATGAAGGACAAATTGAATCATGATCTCATGTTTAGCGGGACCTTCATTGTTAATGAACTTCAGAGTACTTCGTAAGAACTGAACAAAAATCTTTGATGAAGTTATGCTATAAAGCGTTTTGAACAATGTTTGGTCTAGTTTTGGTGGTTTAGGGCTAACGAAAGTATCATTTAACTTTATACCCAATTTTTTGGATTCTCTCTCTCGCAATAATTTTTCAGAATCCTCACGCTTGTTTGAAGTATAGTGGACATAATATGGATCAACTTGATCGAAAAAATGGTCCCTCAGTTTATAGGTTCCAGTACCATTCTCATCTCTTGCTGGTACAAAATCAGCAACCTTTTTCAAGTAAATGTCAAAGCATTTCTCATGGGCTATGAAATCAGGAACTTCTGAGCAAAGTTTTGAGTATGGAAGAGGACCAAAGCATAGAGTATGTATGATTTCCTTTATACATCTTGTTTCTGTCACTCGTTCAGGTTCTATCAAATAGGTACTCTCAGTAAGAGCATGAATGAAAAAGAGTAAGCATTCTTCCACAATCAGAGGAAAAATATTTTCATCATAGTCATCATGGTTCCCAAAATCCTCCTTTAGCCACGGGAGCAAAGACCAGTAATTAAAGACCGTTGCTAATACAAATTTCGGTTCATATGAGCTCATCATCACTTGAGCCATGTATAAATCTCTCTTGAATCCTGACTCGCGTATACCACTTGTCTGATAGATGTTTAACTGCGTTCGAATACTGAATCCATTTCTGACCCAAAACCCAACCTTTATTTGAGACAACATAACCAAGACTCTCAAAGGATACTCAAAAGAGTAATGTGAATCTTCAATATTTGCCTGAAGCTCAATGTCTTTAAGATTATCAATCTGAGAGTACTGGATAGCCCAAGAAAGAAACGCATGTAAAGGATGCAGAAAACTCATTTTCCCACTGTGCACTTTAAAGTCAAATACCTCCTCTGGACCTTCTACTGTATCAATGGTCTTCTTAACAAATGAGCTTTTATCCCCTGGGGTAGAGCTGGGGTGGTCGCTGACCGGTAAAGCGCTTTGAATGGTATGTGAAAGTATTTCTGCAATCAACATTCTTGAGATACTAGAATCAACTTTTAAAAATATTTTGGCAACCATCTCCGCTAATGACGATAAAACTGAGTACATGTTAAAATATAGTCCATAATCATTGCTTTCATATTCAATGTGTTCCACCGCTTCTCTTCTAATGACTGGCTTTCCTTGAAATAAAACTAGAATATGACAAATCTGATTGATGAAATGTTTATTCATGATCATGTCATATGATTCAGTGTTTGACAAGACGCAACAAATGTCAAAAAATACTTGACCAATCTTTCGATTTTTGAAAGAATGTAACACCAATTTATTATTTGGATCAACATCTTCAGGACAAACAACATTCATTTTAGTCAAAAACCCATGAGCAGTTGCTAAAAACCTTGTTAGATCACCATGCTTGGTAATCATAGTAGCGTTGGACGTTGTTGTAAATATTTGTGAAGTTAAGCTTGTCATGCAGCTATATTCAGGTTCTCTATCGAAGAGAAAAAAGGACTCCAGTGTTGTCAGATAAATATCGACATATTGGCAGCAAACAAGGGACTTGTAGCGCATATTTGTAGTCAAAACTGAATTGAACAAACAGTGAAGATGAGACCTAATATGTTTCCAAAATCTAATATCAAAATACAAAAGATATTGAAACCTAGAGCCATGAAGAACTTTTGCAGTGTAAGCTGAAGGTTCGTAGTCACATTCCTTCTGTATTTCTTCATCCATCCGCCAGAGCGTTGGTTGAAGCTTCCAATTTTCATCAATCTTAGCCTCACTATGAGGAATGTGAGTGGCGAGTGGGATCATATTCTCTATTAGTGCACCAGGATGATTTCCATCATTCTCAGGAGCAAGCTTTATACCACAATTCCATTTTCGACAAAAGGCCTTTGTTAGTAAATCCCTAACAATATTATAATTGTTGAAAACAGCACCTGTCGACATTTCATTCAACCAAAGAACAATCTCTTCGCACATTTCCTCTCTAAAAATATCTCTTGCACTCTTGATGCTGCTTGGTAAACCTGTCGCCTCCAAGATCTTTTGTGCTTCTAGAAGCTCATCGATATGAGTAGAACCGAGTACTTTAGCACGACCATTAGAATTAACTTCATCTGCAACCATATAAGCAAACTCTTGTACCTTCCCCGTGGCAGCACGAATCCTCTGTACAGCATCTCTATACTGTCTATTTTGATCGTTATACAGCATAAGATAAAATTTTTCAGATGACCAATCTGTACCGAAATATTTCTCTGTATCAAGTGTTGAGTTGAATGAGTCCTTTAAGATTGACTCGTTATCCTGTTTGTTCTCTTTGAATTGGTAAGTGATTGAAGCACCGGACATAACGTCAATAAGATAATCTAGAGTTATTTCAAAAGTTTGAAATAAGGACTTGATGAAATCATTGGGTATTTCCGATACTGGAGTTTCCTCTATAGCACCACTTTTACATCCAAAGTGAACTTTCCAAGTCTCCAAGTCTCCACAATCACAGACACCGCCACTTTCACGTTGACAAATACCAATGACAACATCGTGATCTTTATGAAAGTTCTCATCAAAGCAATGATAGCATAAGCCTGAAACTTCATCCTTTCCACAGGTTACACATCTATAAACTGGTTCACCTTTTCTAAATTTTCTTCCACAAGACCGATTAGTATGAACAGGATCTGTTATCTCAGATCTTTGAAAGTAAAAATCTTCACTTTCTAAATGTTGATATCTTTCCGGAGCTAATACATGCTGCCATGCTTTGGGTAGTATAGATTCATCAATCAGATCACTAAATAGATGTTTCATATAAACGCCTCTATAAGAAGCAGCGAAGAAGAGCACACGCCGTAGATCAATCTTAGCAGCTTGGGAAAATTCATGCTGATATCGACGAGGAAACTGTAACAAGGCTTTCTTTAGTAGGTCTCCGTTGTCTTCAAAGGTTGTGGGTAGGCATTGAGCATTCAGCGGCATGCTATTTTGATGCTGAACAGATTTAAATTTATATAATGTATGATGGCGGTTATAATGCAACGATCTTTATTACTTTACGGTCAATGAATTTGATTCCGAAAATATTGGGTTTTTTCTGCTTATCACTAAATTGTCAGTTTTTGAATATATGTAGACTTTGCTCAAGTATCGTAAATGTTGATCTTTGTACAACGTTTCCTCTACTTATTGTACGCACAAGGACCTTAACAAGCCCAAATTAGACTATAAAGTATTACAAATCTTGGTAACGATAAAAAAAGAATTAAATCCGATGCTTTTGCCCTCGACCGATCAAAAATATATACAAAACAAGTTCGCGTTTAAGATCAAAGAAAAAGACTTTGATTTTTATTAATTTACCTAAACCAAATTTCGTTTATTGCAAGACTTTCTGGGTCAAAAAAAATTAAAGCTTGATTTGTTAGTTGGTTAATTTCTTAAGACTTAGCGGTTACAATTGAGAAATACTTAGAAGATAAAAGACTAGCTTAAATAGTTTGCTCATCATTGAAACAGTACAGAGCTAATGACAGAGTTTAAACCGCTACCGTTTTTAGAGTCGGCTTTGCCACGCATTGCCCTTGAGCTCACACTACGCTCCTATGATGTGGTTGAAGATGCAACGTTCAAAGCTTTATATTACCTGGTTGCCAAAGATGGTGAATTACTACCCAAATTGTTTCCTAAGGCCACTGCTGAAAGCTTTCCAAAAAGTTGGGACTTTGTTTTACATTCTTCAAATATGAGTGAGAAGTTTTACGAGACCCATGAAGTTGGATCCTTCTCTCATGTTGGTAGAAATTGTGGGAGAAAATTCAATAAAGGTGAACCTATCTACAGGTGCCATGATTGTGGGTACGATAATACATGTGTGCTTTGTGTTCAGTGCTTCAATAAGGCCGACCATGAGGGACACCAAGTAAGTGCTAGTATATGCTCTGGAAGCAATACTGGTATTTGTGATTGTGGTGATCCAGAAGCTTGGACTAGTGAGTTACATTGTAAATGTAACACCAAGGCATCGTCAAATGTAAAGGATGTGGATAGTTTGGATGTATTTGACGACAAATATGAACTATATTTAAAAAGCATTTATGATGCTCTTCTGAGCTTCATTGTCAAGGTTTTTGCACATCAAAATCAGACAATACCCACAGTTAAAGAAAAGTTAGGAGCTTTAATCAAGGACAATCAGAGAAAAAAGGTTGCTGGCATTTTTCATGATGAGACGGAACTCATCAAGACCGTCTTTGATGAGCCAAGTTCAGCAGCGGATAACTATCTTTTGATGTTTTGGAATGACGAATTTCATAACTTCCATGAAGCTCAGAGTGCCATAGTTAGCTCTGCCTCTGTTTCTCGAAGTGAAGCAATGAATCTTTCGAGAGTAATAGACCAAGAGGGAAGAGCTATTTTGAAAACCAGCTTGGACATTGAAAATTCGTTTGAGTGTTTAAGAAGTGCAGATAGAACAAACTTTACTGCTTCGGTCATGACTGAGAGTACTTTTAACAGACAAGAATTTACAAAGACAATCGTGAAATTCATTACTCATACCATCAACCACCCCAATGAATCTTTTCAAAAATCAGCAAGACGTGCATTGTGTGCTTCTTTATGTTCCAATTTCACTATACCGGAGAAGGATAAACCATACTTCAATAAATCATCAAATTCTGAATTCAAAGATTTAACGGGTCTACTCAAGGGCAGCTCACTACCAGATCCTGCTGATTTTGAGGAATATTTAGAATATACTAAGTTACAAAATTCAACTGTGCTACAGTACTTGTTGTACTTCGATATAAGGTACTGGAAGGTGCTAAGAAAAATTTTACAAGATTTATTGATCTCAGTTTTGGTTTCTGATCTGGAATATAAGGCAATCTCATCCTCACAAATAGTTCAAATTTATCCATTATTACTAGAAAACTCTTCTTTACTGGACAGGGAACCGCATCTCAATATTTTGACCGAAATAACCACACAATTTTTCACATGTCCTACAAATTCCACTAACATTGTTACCTCAAACTTACTGAATGTTTTGCAACCAATATATCGCTTTTTAGGTAGGTTGTCGATAGAAGTTGAAGGTAAAGACGTTTTCAGAATCCCCAAAAGACAATTTGATCTTTCTGAGGCTAAGAAAACTTCTCTTCAAAGAATAATATCTGATATGAACCACATTTTCAGCAAATCAACCTCCTTGAATAAGCTATACGCATTGTTTGAAATACACACCTTTATAACCATAATCCACAGATTTGACCGCTGTTGGGAAATTCAAAGAAAGACTGGGGAACACGTTCAAACCGAATCCTATGAGTTTGCTGGGTATTTCGATACCGTTATCGCGATATCTGAAATTATTTCAGCTGCCACAAATGAACAGAAGCTCAAAAATGCCAATAAAGAGAACATTCAGTCCGCAGTCTCTCGTCTTGTGACTTGGATTCATAGTGCTTTTCCTGCTAAGTTGAAACCCCACAAAGGCATAGACATTGTCCAATTTCAAGTATCAAAGGAGAAGATTGGGTTTTTAAATCCTACATTAATCTTGTTATCAAAAACTTTGCAAATTGTTGGTAAGGACACAAAAAGACTCACAGATCTCGTCAAACATATTGATTTTTTGGCGGTGTCTGATATATCATTGAGATCAATAGTTTTGGAAGTTCAAATAGAATCACAATTTTGGGTTAGAAATGGTAGTAGTGTTTTAAGTCAAGCTTTGACATACAAAACACATCATTTAGCACGCAAGTGCTTATATTTACAAGACATTTATATCAATCAAGTTGCACTGTTAACCAATGATGCAAGACGCGTCTTCTTGACTATTCTTGATCGTTTTGAGCTATTACCGTGGTTCTCTAATCAAGAGAGCTTGGATGCCACAGTCTATGAAGACAAAGTACATGCCATTCTAGAGAAGCTAATTTCATTTTTATACATCCTATTGACCGAACGTGACAACTTTGTACATTTCGGATCTCATCAAGAATTTAAAAAACATCGTTTCAAAAACTTGTTAATTTACAATCTATTCTCAAATTCTCACACCTATTCTGAGATTGAAGAGTTTACGGATGAAGATGAGTTGAAAGATCCAATGTTTGAAGAAGCATTAAGCGAAGTGTCTAACTTCACACCTCCAAAAGGATTGAACGATGATGGTCGTTATCATTTAAAGCCTGAATTTTTTAAAACTATTGATCCATTAAAATTAGACGCCCAGACTAAAGATTTTCAGGACAGTGTAGCTATTTTATCCAAAGCACTGTCCAATGATCAGACGAAATCTGATGAAGTTGTCATTGAGCCGAAGATCTTGAAAATTGAAGGCTTCAAGACACTGGGTGATTTTACACGAACGATTGAATTTGCGAAGTTCATTGCTAAACTATTAGAGTATTCGATTGACAAAAAGCAAGAAAGTTTGGTTCCTTTTGTATTACATTTGTTGCTGGCAGCTATTAAGGACGATGAACATATCAATGGAAAAGCTCATTTGATAGAATCATATCTTCAAGTTCCAATATGTGAAAACTTATTCAGTATTGCTGTCTTCATGGAGTTCTCCAAATCGACTAAGAACACAGCTGACTATGTGCTAGAAAAATTTGTTATGAAAGAACGCAATCAAGTCTTGGAGTCTCTAGTCGCGTGCTTTGGCGAAGAGCAAGTAACGAAGTACAAGGGGAAAAAAAACTCAACAGGGACTGATTTCGATGAAACTGAATCTGAGCGTAAAAGACGATTAGCCAAAGAACGTCAAAAGAAAATTCTTGCCAAGATGTCTAAAAAACAGAATCAATTCTTAAAAAAGAATGACATTGAATCTCCGAAAAGTGAGACTGATGAAGCATTAAAAGAAAATTTGAAACATTGTGTCCTTTGTCAAGGTCCTGAAAGTGAATATCAAGTTCTTTGCGCTCCAATTTCAATCACTGACTCTAATGTTTTCAGAAAACTACCGCTAGGTAACAAATTTTTTGTGGAACGTGCTTTCAAAGATTGGGATGAGGACCTGATTGAGAACAAGTTAGGTGCTGAAGGTCTAGCATTCCCATCACGAACTTCTGATGAATCTAACACGGGCCCTGCTATCAAAGTTGGTAAAACTGCATCTTCCTGTAACCATCTTATTCATTTTAGATGTATTCTGAATCACATGAAGGACAACAACTATAGAAGTGCCTCCTTTGCGTGCCCATTATGTAAGACATCTCATGAGATGTATATCCCTATGGTCAGTACCCCTGATAGAAAAATCGGTGATTTGAATACTATTAAATTGGGGGAGGAATCTAATTTCGCTGTGGTTATCTCAAGACTTACAACAGAGCTTGATATGTCTGGAATTTCGGATTTATATGATGCAATAGAAATGAACATGAATGAAAATTACTACGAAAATAAAGGTTTTTACAGGCAGATCAAAAAGTTGGGTCGTATTGTTGCCAACACTATATCACAAGCTGAGATTACCACCAGAATAAATGGCAATAGATCCTACGGCGAATTTTTGGCTCAAGTTCCAGAACAAACCTATAAGGTACTTAAAGTATTTGTGCAGTACTATTCGACTGTTCTGTCCGATAGGAAAAGTTCTCATACGAGGGTTTCAAAGGATCTGAAAAGGGGTCTAGCTGAAGGTGACTTTTTAGAGACATTTGTGTCATTTTTCTTCAATGGTGTCAAGGGCTTCCAGATGGCGTCTAGCTTTCTAGTCAAATTCTTTACCGAGAGATACTTAAGATCATTATTACAAAGCATACTGGAGACTGATGAGTATGCTGTATTTGAGGATGTTACTCAAGCCTATTCAACACAATATCTTCAAGCATTCAGAGACTTGCTGAACATTAGGCAGGTGACAGGAGCTAGTATTAAGCAATCCGTTTTAGAAAAATTCCGCAAAGATGACAATTTTGCTGATAAGGTTGTTCGCATGGTCGAACGATTACTATTGACTGATATTAGATCTCTTGCATTACTCTATAAGGTATTGATCCCTGAATATGACATCAGTCATTCGGAAGATGGTTCATTAGTTGATATTGACGTGATTTTAGATTCACTAGATATGGACACTCTGCAATCGATTCTTTCGAATTCTTCATATTCCGAACTCTTCGCATTATCAGACACGATCTCTAACGTCACCTTGCCATACCCGGGAGTGATTAAACTAGTGGACTTACCAGATGTGTTAAACTACTTTACCACAAATACTGAAGATCAAGGTACGTTCACGGAAGAAGTCAGATTTCCAGCCGATAGTACCGTCTCCAACAGTTCTACGCGTATCGATTTTGCTGTATGCTTGTCATGTGGACATAAAGTGTTCACCCAGATTAACAGTCATCAGATATATTCACATATTGCTAAAGGCTCATGCTCAAGTCATGGTGGTGGTGCCTTTCTATTACCGAACTCTGATACCGTAAAATTAGTCTGTATTAAGGGAAGCCAATGTCTCAGTAAAGTCATCAATGCGCCATATATGAACTCACATGGACAAAGTGGTTCAAAGGCTGTCCAGAATGGTCTCATTGCAAAGTTGAACATTGATCGATTCAAGCACTTGAATAATTTGTGGCTAAGTGGTGGTATATATCCTTATTTGACCAGGAATTCCACGCCTTCAAGAATACCAGGCGAAGGAATAGAGGAGAATTTCGAAAACAGATTTTGGCAACAATTTATGAGAGCAAACCGTACAGGTGTCGGTAGAACAGGCGCTGTTGGTGGTCGTGAGGCTGGTATCTTGAATTTGATGGAGGAGCAAATGACCGGATTATTTGGTGTAGGTGATGTCCTTGATGAATTTGACGGTCAAGATGTGAATGATGATTACGACGAAGAAGATGATGATGATGAAGATGATGACGACGACGATGATGATGAAGATGATGACGACGATGATGAGGGTGACAATGATGACAATGATGTCAATGATGACAATGATGACAATTATAGCGAAGAGGACGAAGATGTTTTGACAATGTTTCATATACATACAGATGAGGACATAGACGAAACAGACGATGTTGATGGGGATGAATGGTTTTCTGGTGAAGATGATTTTCCACTACACGAAGACGATTTGATTCGTCCTCATATTGATGACTCTGATGATTTGTACGAGGTTGATTCGGAGGAAAACATGGATCTGGATCAAAATCGAGGACGAGATGATGCGTTGTTTTATAATCTTGCCCTGAGAGCCGGAGTGGAGCGACTATTGGAAGCTGAACCCTCAGGTGATAGTGCAGGAGAGTATGATAGTGATAATGATTATGCCGATTACTATGGCGAATAACGCTATCTCGATTACTATGATTTGGACTTTTAGTGGAACAGACTTTGAAACTGTGCCATTATTGTATCTTCAGTTATTTGATGTTTTGGCATCCATCACTGAAATTGTTGATAGTCTGAAGTCACATTATTACAGTTTATTCATAGTTTACTTGTTACTACAAAAGTTCCAGATAGGTCAGCTTTTTGTATGATTCGAAACGATTTACGTAGTTCTGATCTGAAAGATTCATAAAAAGGAAACAATGTGTATATATTAGGTACAAGAAAAATTGAAGCAAAGAAATGTAATTGTTGAGGGAATAAAGAAAACCATGCTTTCTTTCAGTTGTGTTAACACGGTCTGTTTTTAAACCATTGGTATTTGTTTGATGATGGATGGTGGTGTATGTATATATATATACATGATGCAAATGTTTTAAATCATTCTTGTAGAATGGACCCAATGGTGAAAAAATAATGATTGTTTATAAATAGTCAACAAGGTGAGTGCAGTGGATGTATAAGTGAGAATTTCTGAGTAGTTAAGTAATTTACTCATCGTCTTCAGCATCATCATCACCAGCTTCAACATATTTACTTTTGATATCTTTCCATAATTTACCTTTATTGTGGTTCTCGTAAAATTTGGTAATAGCAGTATCAAAGACTGGTTGGAAGACAAAGGCACCTGAGAAGATGACGCCGACAAAGACTGAGTTTCTTTTGATCAAAGTGTTGTATATAGCGGAGTAAAAGGACTATAATGGGTTAGTATAAATATCATTGATGAAATGAATGAGGCTAATTAGTGGTAATCTAATACACAGAGATTGCAATTTATCGCTCCTGGTTCCTCTTAAGTGAAAGAATGTAACGTACCATTTTTGCTGTTGTTTTCGAAAGACTAGAAAGCAAATAAAGTTTGTTGTGAGACAATACCAGTGTTACGACTTATTAATGGCCTTAACGTTCTTCTACTTGATGTGTTTTTTTTTCATTTCTGGTTTTTGCGTAAACTTGATTTCGAAATTAATGATTGGCTGGAAAAAAAAAAAAGATGAAAATTTCATTATGTAACGCTTAGATAATCAAATAACTTCTTCCTTAAAATAAGACATACCAGCTACTTGTTAAATTACTACTATTACTATCAAATTAGACCGATTAAAATGGCAATGTGTCCAACAAATCAATATTGAATCAACCCTTAAGAAAGTATTGTATAAGTTGTTCTTTTGACTCATTGTCTTGTTCAGTTGTTTACATCACCAGCGAAAAAGCAAAAAAAAAAAAAAAAAAGAAAGAAAGAATGACACGGACAGGAATTGAACCTGCAACCCTTCGATTGCACTTGAATTCCAAACTGGAGTCGAAAGCTCTACCATTGAGCCACCGCATCATCTTAAAAACTTTACAAACTGCTCTAAACTACACTATACAACCCAACTTTATTGATTATATTTCTCTTCTTTGATTTGCCCTTGAACTAGTGCTATGATAGTTGATTATTAGGTTCATCAAATCACAGATACGTGGTACTTTATTCCTCTTTTGCTCTTGAATTTCCGCAGTTATATCGGCTTTTGTTAGTCTGACTCTTGGTGATTAAAAAGAACATTTGATGTCTTTATTACAATTTTTAAGAAAAAAATGGATGTTTGTCTCTACCCCTACCACCTGAGAAATATATATATATATATAAGAAAGCCATCAAGTTGTGCTAGCGTTTCTACCAAGCTAGTTTACTTTGTCATCAGCTTAATCCTTAAGTGCATTGGATATGACAGATCTGGGTACCATTAAGAGCATAGACTCCGATAACAGTGTCGAATCTCAAGAAATACCAGAAAACACCGCTACTTCTGCTACAACAGTGGTAATCGAACAAGATGGCCATTCAACTTTAATAACTTTGGATGAATACATCAACAAAGCCTTACCATACCATCTCCAAAAGCAACTACAACTTTCAACGCCTACTCATATATCAGGATCTAACAATTGGTCTTTCACCCAAGGTCTTCTCATAGGTCAATTAAGTGTTATTTTAGTTCTAGCATTTTTCATAAAGTTCTTTGTATTTAGCGAGACCAAGACCACTGCTGATAAATTAAAAGATCTCAAAAAGACTCCAATAATTAAAAAGAAAGAAAGTAACGATGGTTCATTGAACGATTTGGATAAAAAATCATCAGCCATAAATTCCATCTTAGAGAAAACCTACTACAACGTTGAAACTCATTCTCCTGAATCTTTAGATTGGTTCAATGTTTTAATCGCACAAACCATAAATCAATTCAGAGATGAAGCACTCATGTCTGATAATATTATACATTCCTTGAAAGATTTTTTAGATAAAGCTGAACTACCAGATTACGTTGACAAGATAAATATAACAGAATTGGACATTGGTGATGACTATCCAATTTTCTCCAACTGTCGAATCAAGAAACATCCCCTCAATTCGAGCGATTTACAAGCTAAGATTGATGTAGATCTATCTGACACTTTGACCCTCGGTATTGAGACCAATTTACTGCTCAACAGTCCCAAGCCATTGACCGCGATCTTACCTGTTCAACTAAGTGTTTCAATAGTGCGTTTTAGTGGATGTTTGACAGTCTCCTTGATCTCAGATGATGGATCAGATGAAGACAAAGGTAAAGGTACTGCTTTGATGTTTGTATTTTCACCAGATTTCAGATTAGAGTTCAGTATAAAGTCATTAATAGGTTCAAGATCAAAACTGGAAAATGTTCCAAAAATTGGAAATTTAATAGAAAATCAATTGAAAAGTTGGTTTATCGAAAGGTGTGTGGAACCAAGATCTCAAGTCATTAGACTTCCTAGTATGTGGCCTAGAAGAAAGAATGTCAGAGAGCCAACGATACCTGAGGAGGACGTGGAAATTGCCATTTAATAAAAGTATGTATAAATATGATGACTGTTAACGCAGCTAAAGCATAGTCACTATATCACAGTTATCACAAACCGATTAATCGTACATCATTCAACATACTCATTCTTCCTTGACAAGTGAGTGACAAGAATTTAGACGTCTCCGATGTAATCAGGAGGACAATTATAAAGACAAATTTCTCCATTATTTGACAATTCACAATCCATGTTGGATGCATCAATACCAAGATTTTTCAAATATTCAATCTCATGGGTTGATACACCAAATGGATCCTTTGGAATCCAAATTATATTACGAGCATGTTGAAAACATTCTTGATAGAATGTGTCATTATATGAGTACGCATTTTGCCTTTCCACTTTTCCGTCATCTTCTCCTTCTTCTGCAATTTTGTTGTTCTCCTTATATGAAGTATGGCTTTCCTCGTGCAACGTCAATGGTAAGTTAATTTCCAACAAATCTCTAAACATTCGTTTAACTTGAACTTGGCCAACAGCTGTCATTATCAAAATTCCAAATGTGAGTAAAGCATGATACAAACAGTTGGCTTGATTAAATTCATCCCTTGAGAGTACGAATAAACCAATTAAACAAACCTCCATAAAATAAACACCTGAGTATAACTGGAATATTGCTTTTGGAAAAAGCAATCCATAGTTTTCTGAGTGATTTTTGTAACTGAACTGATATTTTAAAGTATACTTAAATGATATGAAAGCCATAAAGAATGAAATACAACAAAAAATTAAAATCAAGGGAGATAGTATACAATAGACCAACCCTATGGAACCTAAAACGGAAAAAGTAGGATAAATAGACCCCCATTTATAAACGGGCAACGTTGCAAGTCTTTCAAATTTCTCCCTTGGTGATACATCTTTGAGTGGGTAGATTATTAGATTCATAAAAAGTTTATAGGTTTGTAAAAGGTTACCTCCAAAATATGAGAATCCTCTGATAATCATATATGAGAAAAAGAAGTTCGAACATTTAGGTAGATTATTTGCAAGTATGTTTGGTATTGACACTGGATTGTTTAGTAAGCTTTCAACTATGACTGAAAACCCTGATGATATGGTAACAACTAGAAAAATATGAGTGAATAGAAATACAAACATCCAATTTTGAACATCCAATTCCACTTCAGCACCCGTTCTTTTACACTTGATAAAACTCAACCATCTCAAAATATACGGAACCAGCTCTGCTAAAGATAATAAAAGGAAAACTGATAGCAAGTTTGAAAGCACGTCTGTAATGTAATTAGGTAATAAATTCAACCAACCGAGAAATGGTATCAATGAAGTTAAATATGGAAGTTGAGATATCAATCCAATGAATGCAACAGGGACGACCCAACCTAGTATAACAAGACATTCTAAGAATTGCCCAATGATGTTTCTTACAAATGCATACATATTACTTTCAACTGCAAGGTTTTCCCATATGATATCCTTAGGATCAACGTGAATCAATTTTTTGTCCAATTCATTAATTTTTCCAGATATTTGAATTTGATTCAACAAATAAGGGTGCAAAGGACTTTCAAATTGTACAAATACCTTGTTGTACTTTTGATCATTCATTGGTCCGTTTTCTCTGAGTGCCAATCTTACCTTTTGATTCTGCATTACGTGATAGTTATGTACAAATAGATCAGTCAACCGTTTCAATAGGTTTTGAGGTGAAGGATAGACAATATATGGGATGCAACCAAACACTATTTTTATTTGAAATCCAATACAACCTCTTAATTTACTGATGACTTTATTTGTTTTGTACTTTGTCATATTTGATATAAATTCGTTGTCGTTTTGAAAGAATTTTTCTATAATCAATGAAGTTTCAATATATTCAATTCTCCTGCTCAAATAAATATGCCTCTTGTGTGAAGCTCTCAATTCTTTATAGTCATATACGAACCAGATATTCAATATTTTAGCACCGCAAACTTTTGAAAATAAACTACTTAGCTTCTTCTTATCCAAAAGCTCAATTGGAACATTATCAATTAAAATAGTGTTGAGATGATTTCTTTCTTTAATTTTAGAAACTGGACCATTCTTCTGCGTTAGAAACCAATTCTTGATCTTTATGAAATGCCAAAGTTCAGCAAGAAGTAAACCATGAAACCAGAGAATGGAAATAACTGTCATTGTTAAATGAACAGTCAATCTTCTCGAAAATTTAGGAGCAATATTGGACATTGAAATTCTATCCAATCCTGATACTTTAGGAATGGTACCATTTGTATATGAAATCATATCACTCTCACTATAACTATCATAACCAGATATATAGTTTACCGGAATCAATACAGGTATGTTAACTATGGCCAATCCAACAAACATCACAAGCAAGAAGGCAAGAAATCTAACAAAGAAATAAGCATCTAATCCCATTTCAAAATAATCATCCAATGGATTCATTATGGAGGCAGTTAACCAAGAAAACAAACCATCTTTTAAAGGTGGGATCTTTTCATCATCGGCAACATAGTAACAATTAGATTGGTATATATTCTTCAACTTGCATCTTAAAAGGCTAAAAATGGACACTTGAAAAGCACAGTATAAGAGTGATATCATTAATGATGAAATAAATGTTTGAAAAGATATACCAGCAGCATTTTGAGCTGATCCTAATCTTGACGTATTAAGGAAATCCAAAAGGTATAAGAATTGAGACCCGTTGATCAGTACAGTGTCATTGCGTACCGGGTCTATTGTCATATGGCTTTGGTAATCAAAAGACATTTCAGTTAAGAGCCTAAAAGTTATACAACTTTTGTGCTAGTTAAAGTTCTGATGAAGTATTAGAGGGATGCGAAATAAAGCTGAAACATAACATAATGGCTGATTCAAGTTAATAAAAGATGGAATAAACCACCTTTCTCATTACCACTGTCCATAGAATTTTGTGGTAACCTTGAAAGCTGCTATAATAAGTCTTTTTTGTGTCAAACCAATATTTAACTACTCAACCGCTAAGCTGTAAACATGTTACTGGGGTTACCAAAATAATTTTTGTGTAAAAATTGAATTCTTATTACTAGTATATCAAAGTTACAAGGTACAATTCAATTTAAATTTTGATCTAATCAGCTGGTAGTTCACAAAGGATTTATCCCCATCTGATCTCTTGCCATAGCCTTTGTTGGATATTCCAAGGATTGGGTTTGCGTCAAACAGATCAATACTTTTGATAAAATTAAAGGCTGGCAAATATTACGTAATTAAACTGGCAATCGCCAGCTTTTATAAAAACTTCGCGACTCGATCATTAAAGTACACAGCCTTTTCAAAAAATAACCGCAGTATTTGAGTTAAACTCTAACATTTGGTTACGCTAGTTTTGCTGCTGCTTCTACGTGAGTCTCAGCAAATCTTGAAGTGTTAACAAATACCAAACTTTGAACAAAATTGCAGACTTTAAGGTGTCAGCGATCGTTTCTGCAAATTCTCGTTTAAGTAGAACCATGTCTAAATTCAGAAAGGAACAAAACATTCTCAGTCTCGGTTCATGTTGGTGCTAAAGACACATAAAGCCCTGCTTGTATAGGGTTTCTCTTTCACTTTTTGGCTGTGTTTAAGTCTGAATTTCGCATTCTGTGGTGAGTTTTATTTTAACATTTTCGATTTTTTTGTAATAATTTAAACTTTAAAAGACTGGCGATTGTTTTTTTTATGCTGGCTTATGCAAGATGCGCGACCTGAAAGGTTTAAACACGGCCAAAAATTGTCATAAAAAACGCGAGATGATTTACAAAAAGTAAATAAAATGGTATTTGAAAATGTTACTAAAATAGAATTTTAAAAGAGCGTGGTTGAAAGGTTTTAAGGGCCAAATTTAGAAACAAAATGCTACTCTTTGTAGGTAAATCTTTGTATGAACTTATCATATTTACACTTAGTCGAAAGTGTCTCTAACGCACAAAGGCACATCCACGCTTTTAATTTCCAAGCAATATTTTAAATATATTTGTGGGTTTTTTCATTTTGCTTTTGTGTCAATAATAGAATATTAATAAACGAGAAAATATTTGACCACTTATTGAAAAAGGTTCAAAGTTTTGAGAAATCAATATAAGACTTGGGAAATTTCTTCAAAGCTGTTCTTTGTTGTTTTTCTGTTCACAAGTGGACTCTTCTCAATCCGATTTTAACATACTTGTTAGATACTTTCATATATTAAACAAAATACGAAATGGTTAGCTATAAGAATCTACTCGCGACATTGGCTCTGCCTTTAGCTGCTTCTGCCGTTGAAATATTAGCATCGTGTAATCCTATAAAGACTACAGGTTGTGCTGGTAATAAAGCTTTGGCAACTTCTTTTGCTGAAGATTTTTCATCAGAATCAGAATTTTTTTCTCCAACTGTTGATGGTGATGAAAGAATTGAATATACTGATGATGAAGGTGTTAAAATATCGTTGAATAAAAGGTTTGATAATCCGGCTTTAAAATCCAATTTTTATATCTTGTTTGGTAAATTAGAAGTTATTTTTAAAGCTGCTCCAGGTCAAGGTGTTGTTTCTTCATTTTATTTACAAAGTGATGATTTAGATGAAATAGATTTGGAATGGGTTGGTAGTGATACTACTGAAGTTCAAACCAATTTTTTCTCCAAAGGTGATACTACTACCTATGATAGAGGTGCATTTCATGGTGTTTATGAACCACAGAATGAATTTCATAATTACACAATTGAATGGACTAAAGATCAATTAGTATGGTATCTTGATGGTTCTCCTTTAAGAACTTTATATAAAGATGATCCACAAGGTTACCCACAAAGTCCAATGTACGTTGTTATGGGTATTTGGGCAGGTGGTGATCCAAGTAATGCCCCTGGTACCATTGAATGGGCTGGTGGTTTAACCGATTATTCTCAAGCTCCATTTTCAATGTATGTCAAAAAAGTTGTTGTTTCTGATTATTCAAGTGGTTCTGAATATAAATACACAGATCAAACTGGTAAATGGACATCCATCGAAGCTGTTGATGGTGAAATTAATGGTAGAATTGAAGAAGCTGATAAAGAATTTGCAATTCTGGTTGATGGAGGTGATGTTGATACAAATTTTTCAAAATCTAGTTCAAAGTCGTCTAGCAGTTCTAATACCGCGTCTTCCTCTTTTTCTTCATCTTCATCTTCCACCTCTTCTTCATCTTCCAAATCCCCAGATACATCTTCCGACAGCGCCAGTTCCACAACTATTGAGGAAGATAAAAAAGAGAAATCATCCAACATTCATGATGGTTTGTCAAGTTCTTTTTCAAGAGTTAGTACGGTCTATTCGTCAAGTGCATCATCTCTAGTCACTAGATCTGTTTCAAAGTCGTCATCATCTTCGTCATCGTCATCATTATCAGCTTTATCATCAACGCTTGTGACTAGATCAAGTGCATTGTTTGGAGGAGCACCTTCTCAAGTTATCACTACATCACAATCGAATGGTAATCTGTCAGCTGAAACTGATAGTTCAATCACATCTACTACCAGTGCAACGGTTGAAGCCTCCAATGATGGAGGATCTTTGTCTTTAGTTAACATAGGTAAGAGTGGTCTGAAAGCACTCGCTGTTAGCGTTTGTTTAACAGCTGCATTATTGGTGATTTAAGATACCCACTCATCAATTTTGACAACGACTTTAATTTTGCATATCTCTCATATTCATTTTATTTCTAGCATTTCTTTGATAGTTCAACTTATATATGTTCAATCAACTTTTTAATACTTCTTACTCAAATACACTTTTACGAGTCACAAGTAGTTATTATTGTATATAAGCTTGTCTTCATAACCATTCCGCTTTCGGCACCTCTTCGGGTTACAAAAAAAAATTGTTTAAAATTCATGACGTTAAATCAAGCTTATTATGTGAACAAGTGTAAAGAAGAAGGGAAACTTTCTATTTACAATCATCAGACATGGCTCTTTCTTCATTATTCGGAGGCTCTGCTTCTTCTCCAGTTACTTCTACCAAAGTTGAAACCTCTTCATCACAACTGAAAGATCAACTAAAGGCTCAAATTGCTCAAGAGTTGGCCATAGCTAATGCTACTGAACTTGTCAACAAGATGACTGAAAACTGTTTTGACCAATGTTTGAAAGCTCCATATAACTCCAACGACGATGTATGTCTTTCTATTCCTTCACTCTTTTGCATTTGTATACCTTTTGAATGTTACATACTAACTAAATATCTTATAGGGTTGTACTGATAGATGTTTAGAGAAATACATGAGATCATGGAATGCTATCTCCAAAACTTACATTGCTAGAATTCAACAGGCTAGTAAATAGACTACATGGCTCTTCTATATAAAATTTTTACATTGGTTTTTTGTGTTGTACATTTCATTTGGGAAAACCAGTCCCTGTATATAAAAAAAAAAAATCTATATATACCACCAAGCGAGTTTATCCTTCAGCGTATTATTCATATTGTATCTGAGTTGGTGTGCATCCTTAGTGTTTGTACACCCTAAGCGTTATCCAAATCTGCCAAAGTATATTTCTTCTTTCGAAGTCTTGGAGGTTGGTACTTCGATTTGACAGCTTTTTTTGGTGTTGCGTCCTCTTGAGCTGTGTTGTCTTCCTCTTTCTTTCTCGTATCATCATTTGAGTTTAGATTAATTTTAGATAATTTAGAGCTTAGTTCATCCCCTGCGTTATTCTCTTGCATCTTTCCATCGTTTTTATTGAATTTCAAATGTTCTTCAACTGTGTTACGTATTGCAGGGCCATTGCGGACCTCTTTATTGGTATTCTTGTTTGATTGGAGCCGACTGTTCAAAGCGCCAATCTCATCAGTATTTCTAGATGTTCTAGTATCACCTTTGATTGCTTCTTTCTTCTTTCGCTCTTCTTCTCTTTTTTGAAGATTCTCTCTAACGCTATATTTTTTGATATCTTCAGCTGGTGTGAAACCTGGTCTAACTTTCAAAGTTTTCCTCACTGTACCATCGCTCCTCACAGATCCTCCCACGACTCTATCACCGTTGGCATCTACGTAAATTTCTGTATTGATTTGATCGTTTCCACTAGACATGGTGTCCTAGAAGTGGAATTGTGTTGTTGTTATCATCCATTTTATTCAGCTTCTAATCGTTTGTTAGTGAGGATTAATTGAAATTAAACCTTGAAAAACCACCGAATGAATAGAGAAATTGGAAAATTTTTAAACTTCTAAGATCTTTTCAAAAATGGTATAAATCAATCCATCTAAGTAATTTGAAAAGTTTTTATTAGAGAGTCAAAGTTCACTCTCATACAAATTTGTCAATATTTCCAGTGTTGATGTTTCTAGTTGAAGAGGGCTCGTATCTCCTACATTTTCTTTATTTCCGGTCATTTTATCACTACTTAAAAGTCCTTTACTCACCTCATTAATACACACTTGTTTGGAAAGAGAGTAGAAGGTAATCAATCGTTTAGTCATCACTTCTAGTGAAAATTGGCTTATGAGACAAAGTAGAGTCATTGATATACGGTACTCGTCAAAACAAGAAATAGTACTGTTGTTATGCTAAACCTGATGCTTTCAATCACGGTATCATTAAGAGGTGTATACTTCTATCATTGTTAGAGATGACTTATATAAGTTGTGTTTAAGTTCTTTCGTCGGAAGTGAAAGGCTTCTCACACGAGCCCATTCTTATGGTGGGTGCAGGGACTTGAGGCTACTGAGATACTCCTCCTTATATGTTTCTTTTTAATGAAATATATATGATATAAAACTAATATAATGTAAAAACTAACTTTCTAGTTTACTTGTCTAGTTTACCTGTAAGCAACTTAATTCAACTTGGGGCTGCTTTAAGAGTTGGTTCTCACCAGCATTTTTACCAAAAGCCTATTCACTGTATAGTGTTTATACAGAATTGTTCTAACTAATCGATTTTAAATTACTTTGGCCAAAACGGATTTTACATATAATTTCCGCGGTATATCCTTGGGATACCACGTGATGAGAACTTAACTTTTGCCTCGACCAACAATTATACATAAGATATGATCGATATTTGATTAGGATTGTCGATAACAATGTTCAAATGATCTTTTCATAAAGTGATTGGAAGATTAATATTCAATTGTATAACAGGTAACACCAGTTGATCGCTAACTATGTCATTGCAAAATAAAGTGATAATTATCGGTGGTGGTATTGCTGGAATAAAAGCTGCAATAAAATTACAACAGAAAGGAATTGACTATGTCATTTTGGAAGCTAAACACAGGTTGGGTGGCAGAATAAAAACAGTTCAAGGAAAGAACGCCAAGTATGATTTAGGAGCAAGTTGGTTTCATGAAACTTTGAATAACAGTCTATTTGACGAAGAAGTTGATTTAAGAGTGGCTAAGGGTGAACCGTTGAAGAATCTCTTCTTATATGACGATGGACCAATAAGAGTCATTGATCAGAGTGGTGAGGTTCCCGAGTCTACCAAATTAGATTCCATTGAACTTGAGATTTCAAAATATATTGAGATGGAAAATCAAAAGAATTTGGGAGGAGACGAACCATTAGATAAAACTGTCATGAGATATCTAAAGGAGAAGAAACACTTGTTAACAGAAGATCAAATTTCAAAGAGCTATCAGTTTGTTAGATTCCTAGAGTTGTGGCATGGGATAGATGTAAAAAGAATTAGCTCTAAATATTCTAGCATGGATCATGCGGGTAGAGATGCTTTGGCCCTGAATTATGATCAAGTTTTGAAAAGACATGTGGATCAACTTGAGGAGAGTAAAGTAATTTTTAATACAGTTGTCAAGAGTGTCGAGAGAATCGAAAGGGGAACAAAGGTTATGATTGTGGATAGTTCAAACAAGGAGTATGTTGGTGATTTTGCTCTTGTTACCGTTCCTCAATCTATACTACAACTAAATGAAGATGAAGAAGGTTACATTGATTTCAAGCCGCCACTGCCTAAAAGAATAACCGAATCTCTGAAAAAAACCCATTTTGGATCATTAGGTAAAGTAGTCTTTGAATTTGATAATGCCTTCTGGCCTTCAGATGCAGAGAGATTTCTTGTATTAGCTTCTTCTCCTGAGAATTTCTCAAGTTCAATTAGAAAAAATCAAGATACAGCTGAGATAAACTTTACTAATGGACCTCCAAAAAGTTGGGAATATCCACATCTATTTTTGAGCTTTGTTGCGACATGCCAACAACCAACTTTGTTAGCTCTTACCCAATCTCCAGTCACTGAATACTTAGAAGCCAACCCTTTAGATGCATTTGAATATTTCAGACCTCTTTTACAAAGACTATCTAAGGATGACAAGCCAGTCCCTCGCCCAAGTAATCAAATCGTTACCGATTGGACTCAAGATCCTTATCAAAGAGGTAGTTATGCGGCTTGTTTCCCAGGTGATGATCCTTTAAGTGCCATTGTGGCATTTGAGGAAGGATTTGGTAATGTGAGATTTGCAGGTGAGCATACTATCTTAGAGGGTGCGGGATGTGTTCATGGTGCTTGGAGTAGTGGTATAAGGGAAGCCTTACACATAATTGAAAAATTCAAAGAAAAATTGAGGTAACGTATATTAACATTTACTAATTTATTGCCATAAATTATTCCATTTGACATTTTTTCTCACTGCATTGGAAAACCCTTCATGATATTTAACCCAAATCTTCACATGACTTGAAGTCTTTTGTTTTTTTGCATTCTGTTCACTTTCAGCAATTTTATTGTATTGATTCTTCAAATTTTGTATACCATCCTTTGTAGAACTCGAATTCTCATTATCATCGTTCAGTTTTGCGAATTCTCGCTTCTTAATTCTAATAGAATCCATCTCCTTTTGCAACGTTGGGAAAACCTGAGTCTGCCTTTGCTGTAATTTCTTTAGCTCAGATTGTTCAAACTTGGTAATTTGGGTTATATCTGGATATGATTTATAAATCTCATTATAATTTTCATCTTTACCTCTATTAATTAACAATCCAAAACCGTTCAAAGCGTCTATCGCGTTATGTAATTTTTTCAATTCGTAATCTTTCAAGCCCGCTAGGGATTTTCTTTCAGGTATTAGAATGTAATCCAAATGTGGTAAAATGTCCGTCGCCATTTGGTTCAATTTTAATAACGAACGTAAAGAGGGAGTAAGATGATTATAAACCAACTTTATGATGTTCGAATTGACTTTTCCTTTCTCAAAATGTTCATAATCAGATTTTATTTTCAAACTTGATCTATTACTCAAGTCACTGAATTGGTTAAAGAATTGTAAGGCAACTTGTGAACAATAGTAACTCAAATCACCAATTGAATCAAATTGAGTTTGGGACATCAAATCACTAAAATATAACCAATCGCTAATGTACGCTGGCTTTGACAATCTGGTATCTTGATAGTGCACGTCATGGTATGAATGGAATAACCCATTTACAATTTTTTCATAGTTTGAATTAGTCGATATTATGTCACTCAATTCCTTGAATTGCTCACTCTTTGTCATTTTGGAATTTTTTTTAAAAATTTCATTAACTATTAGGTACCATGATACTTGACTATCTTTTTTCCTTATATCTGAAGAGGAGTTGAGATTACCACCAAATTGCAATATGTTCAAACAACTTCGTATATCATAATTTGTTAGCAGGATAATCTCTTTGAGCTGTTGATTTGATAGTTTCAACTTCTCTGCTTCACATATAAACCTCAATCTATCTCTCAATGCATTCTCTGTGGCAATTTGGAAAGGTATGAGTTCAGAATGCTGCCTCAATTTCTCCAAGGCAGGAGCATAGAGATCATTACATATAGCAATGATTGGTCTTAACAAGAAATTTGACTTGTTCTTTTGAGTACTCCAAAATTTAGAACTTTCAGAATTTTGATATTTTTTTAAAGTTTTTTGATCTTCATATAAAATATCACCTAATACTTTGATGAATCCAAACTCTGCAGCACCATCAATTTCATCTGCAATTAAACAAATAGGTTTCCCTGAAAATGTTAAAGATGTTAATGAATTGAGAACTTTATCTTTAACTTTTTGACCTGATCTTTCATCACTTGCATTAACCTCCATCGCTTCATAACCAGCTTGTTGGGCAATTACATGAGCTACAGTTGTTTTACCCAATCCAGGAGGTCCATGAATCAATAAAATTTTTCTTTCAGGTCTACCAAATGGATCAGAAAACCTTAAATGTTCATGACCCATGGTATCATTTGTAGTAATTGGTTTCATGTTTTTATCAAAGACAACTCTATCCCATTGTTTTAACCATTTTAATATTTTTCTATTGGTTGATTCGTTTCCAACAAAGTCCAAAAATGTCTTTGGTCTCCATTTTTCCGCCCATAGGGTATCATTGCATTGTTTTGGAAGATAAGATTCTGGATGGTCATCGGAATGTTTAAGCCTTTGAACTTCTAACTTAGCATACAGTTCATTTATGTTAAACCCATATTTCTCTTCTTTTAACACTTCTATAGCCGTTGCTGATGATTTAACGTTTTCTTTACGTTTCAAAATGACAGATCCACCACTAGAGAGCTGAGCGGTTTTCTCATTGGATTGTGGGTCTTGGTATATGAGTGGCTCAGTAACTGAAGATAGTTGTGAAGCCGCTGAGTTCAGATCGCTATGATTATCTGAAGTTTTTCTACCGCTCAGTATGCTGTTATTGAAATTCAATGAATTTAGGTTGAAGTTGAGCAATGGAGTGCTCATTCTCTGTTTTTATATAGATAGTTAGCCGCTTTCTAAACCAATGACCTCACTTTTTGTTAGGCTTTTAACATAAAAAGTATTATTTTAACAAAAAAAAAAGGACAAATCCATCACAAGCATCGCTAAAGTTTAAAACATCAACAAAACGCGTAACAAAAAATATACGATTAGGTAATAAACATTAGGACATAAATAATTTTTTCTTTAGCGATGCTGGGAAAAAAAGTGTAAAAAGACGCGAAATTACGAAACTATTAAAATTGTGCCAAAAATACACTGTAAAAAAGAAATAGAAAAGTCGGTTTAGAAAAAAGTCCTAGAAATTATAAATCGCAAGTTAATTATCGCAAATTTTTGCCCAAAAAAAATCATATTGTAACTTCTGCCAACGAAACGATTAATTAATTTTCACATATTTGACAACAAAAATTTCAAGATTTTATATATAAACAAAAACAAAAAAAAAAAAATTAATCAGTACTAATTATCATTAAGCCTTTAATTAAGTTGAAATTATAGACACAACTATAAAAAAGTATACAGATATTCACACAATGGTTGATGTAAGTGATTTGGTTTCCATAGTATTTTCTTTAAATATAATAAGAGCTTTATACTAACAATGATTGTACAGGAAAAGGAATTTTTGTATGTTTGCTATCAAACTTGAGTTTGCCTTTTTTGCTAGGGTTTGGTCAGATTTGCTTTTGGAGCTTTTCCCATAGTAAAAAATGTTACTTATTTTAATAGTACTTTACTAACCTTAGCCATTTATTCACAGAGAATCATATCCCCAGAGGGCTCCACCAAATTCTCTTCCAGGTTATCCAGGTTATTTGAACGATGAACAAGAGGGAAAAGTCAAAGAACTTAGAGAAATCTTACAAAAGAAAGAATTTGTTCTTCGTTTAGACGATGCATCATTAGTGAGTGAAAAGTTTGCTTTCTAATAAGAGATTTAATTGATTACTAACAGTGAAAATATATATCTATAGTTACGTTTCTTAAGAGCTCGTAAATTTGACGTTGCCCTTGCTCAAAAAATGTTTGAAGAGCATGAACAATGGAGAAAAGAATTTGGTGTTGATACTATCTTTGAAGATTTTAAATATGATGAAAAGCCAATAGTTGCTAAATTTTATCCACAATACTATCACAAGACTGACAAAGATGGACGTCCTGTTTATGTTGAAGAATTAGGTTCTGTCAACTTGACTGAAATGTATAAAATTACCACTCAAGAACGTATGTTGAAAAATTTAGTTTGGGAATATGAATCATTTGTTAGATATAGACTACCTGCATGTTCAAGACAAGCTGGCTATTTAGTTGAAACGTCTTGTACAATTCTTGATTTGAAAGGGATATCAATCTCATCTGCTGCACAAGTCCTATCATACGTTAGAGAAGCTTCATTCATTGGTCAAAATCACTATCCTGAAAGAATGGGTAAATTTTATCTTATCAATGCACCATTTGGGTTTTCAACTGCTTTTAGATTGTTCAAACCATTTTTAGATCCTGTTACTGTTTCAAAGATCTTTATATTAGGTAGTTCTTATCAAAAGGAATTGTTGAAACAAATTCCTCCACAAAACTTACCAACCAAATTTGGTGGAACTTCTGAAGTTGATGAAGCTAAAGGTGGGTTATATCTATCAGACGTTGGTCCATGGAGAGAAAAGGAATTCATTGGTCCAGAAGGTGAAGCTCCAAAAGCTTTCTCATTGTAATAAAACCTTTGATTTTATGGAAAAGTGTGTTAAATATAATTCTATAAATCAATTGCCCTAGATAATCATTTACCATAACTACAAAACCTACTACGTACCGCATTTTGATGTTTTCTATACTATGAGACACACGCTGAACTTTGAATTCAAAATTCCTTTGTAGAACTCACTTCCAAGAGATGGAATTTAATACGTGAGTCGCTTAAAGTAGAGAATAAGAGTAAACTTTGACATGGTTCTTAGGGCTTAAAATTTGATTATTACCACCACTTTAGAATCACTCTTTGCAGAATTAAACGATACTAAGGATTGTTGATAATCATCTGAACTGGTAGTCTTTGCGATGACTCCAATAGTTCTCACAATTATATGTCCAGCAAACATCATCTCTCTGTCTAAAATCATTATCGTTGTTAACTACACTTATATTTCAGTCCTCTATTATCAAATGGATTTTTTTTTGAGTCCCAATTTAAATAGACTTTACTTGTCTTAAAATGGGAAACGGTTGAGCCTAAAAAAGTTAATATTTATGCAAGATTTTTGCAGATCAGTCTCAGAAATTCTTTTATTTCCAGAAATCGACAATCGGTGTTTTTAAAAGTTTAATTATTTTTTTTTAAATTTTTTTGGTAAATGCGTGTAATTTATAGATACAGAAAATCAAATGTAATGTAAATTATGTTATTTAGTTTTCAAAATAGTCAATTCAAAAATTACTAAAAGGTAATATAATTCAATTTCAAAGTATCATATTTGTGAAAAGGGTGTAAAGGGTCAATTGTGCGGTTTTTTTGAAAGAGGATTGAAGATATCGCTGTAGTTCATATAGGTTTTTTTTAAAGTTGGAGGGAAAAAAACACGCAAATAATGGGAGCAGTCACGACGTTAAATTCAAGGACTGTATCGTCCGGTATATCCCAGGACCATGGTGTCTTTAATGAATACATAGAATGGTCAAGGAACAAAAAATTCTTCCAACAGAATACCGTAACAGTTGACAAGAAGGGTCAACTGTCAACTTTAGAAGAGGTGCTAATAAGAAGGTTGAACGCTAATACATTCCAAATCATTGAGAATTCTATAATTTTAATAACGTCTTACAACGACGAAAGGGTCTATCTCAAAACGAATGATAAAACAATATTCATCAAGTTATTTACAAGCTTACTTTTCTGGCAAAGTCTTAAACCAAAAGGTATATCAAACAAATCCATCGAAAGACCATTTGATATAGAAAAAGGAAACAATTCAAACAATCTACTTGTGGCAAGTTGTAAGATCTTTGGATACATTCCTAAGAAGAACTTAGAGCTTGTAAAAGGTCCACCAGTGACACTATACAGCGAACCCAATGCCAATTGGTTCACCGCGATGGTGGTACTCAAATCAAATGGTATGTTAGAATTGATAAATGAGAGTGATGGTCAATTGTTATACACCATAAATATAAAACTTTTGAAAAGGTCTGAAATAAGAGAACTACACCATTCTATTTTTGAGTCTTCAAATTATTTATACGTGGGAGTTATAGATGAATTAAGAAAGGAGAATTACAGATCAAATACTTTATTACCAAACAATTTTATACCTGAGATTTCTTCAGAGTATCCGAAAGTTAAAAAAATCATATTGGAGTTTCCTTATAGGATCGACGTTGAAGACTGGCTAGTTGCATTGACATCTTTCACTATTAGAGAATATGCAGGGTTTGATAAATCTAATTCTCTAAGGGTACTGCGAAGTGTTAATTTTGGTATCTTGGAAGCCAATTATAACAAGGAAAAATTAGAAGGAGCGGGTGGTCTGTACGCAGAAGTACAGATCTGGGGTACACCATGGTTTAGAACTGCAGTTGTTGAATCAAGTGATAACCCTTTTTTCAGAGAAATCTTTGACATTGAGCTGCCTTTGACAACAAACTTACTCAGAGTTGTTTTGAAAAGATCCACTGAACAGTTTTATCAAATTACTGATGAAATAATAGGTGAAACTTTAATAGAATACAAAAAGTTTAAAGAGAGTGATTTTGCAAATAGGGTTCCACTGACTTATAATGGAGAACTAGTTGGTCAAGTGTTTTTAACTTCACAGATTCAAAGAAATTATGTATTACCACCTGAAAATTTCAACAACATAGAACAAATGATTTTAAACTTAGATTTCAAACAACTCTTGAGATACATAGTATCGAAAACAACATCAAGTACCTTAGAACAAACTTCTGTCATATTACTTGACATATTTCAATCGTTACAAAAGGAAAACAATTGGTTTAGTGCACTGATTGAAGAAGAAGTGAAAAATGCTCTGACATCCAAAGACTCCAAAGATCTATTACACACTCTATTCAGAGGTAACAGCTTCCTATCCAAGTCATTAGAGTTATACAACTTAAGAATTGGCCAAGAATACCTTGAAAAAGTTATTGGGAAGTTCATATCAAACATTATCTCACATAACACTTCAGTTGAAATAGATCCAATGAGAATTTCAGAGAATGATCCAAAGGCAAAAGAACTGATTTTGGAGCAAAATTTTCAAAACTTGTTAGCTCTAGTTGAGGATATTTGGAAGACAATCTATTTAACAACAAATGATCTTCCGGATCAGATCAAACAACAACTGACTCTTTTACGAAAAAAAATCGAACTTTATACAATTGACAGTGAAGTTGCTTTGAACTCTATCTCAAGTTTCATATTTTTGAGGTTTTTTTGCCCTGTAATACTGAATCCTAAACTGTTTTTTCTTACAAAGGATCATCAAACTGGTGATATCAAGAGGACTTTAACTCTGATTTCTAAAATTTTAATAACTTTTGCCAACAGATCATCTTTTGGTGCAAAAGAACCATACATGGTGAAATTGAACGATTCTTTCATTCAGAAACACAAAGAAGAACTAATTGACTACCTTGATAAAATTACAATGAAGAAGATGGATTTTACCTCAAAACATTTGAAATTAAGCTCATCTTTGGAGAGGACAGACATTATTCTCACGTCAAAGGAACTTTTGAAAGAATTACCAACAGTACCGTTTTTGATTGATAAATACTTAAGGATTGACCAGTTGGTGGACATAGTCACTGAGAGGAAAATTTATATGCCAAACGGAGGTATTGATGATTTTGGGTTCAACGAAGATCTTGATGAACATGAAGATGAAGACAATGAACACGACAAGTCAAACCCAATTGGATCCTTAGAGTTTGAAAAGTTTGATACTCCTTCATCTTCGAACGATTTTGAGTTTGGCTCGGAGCAGTTCATCAAGACTTTGTTGAACACAACTGAGAGTGAGCATGTATTCAAATATATAAACTCTAATAGTTCTTTGAAGGATTTATTGATTGAAGCCAATAGATTATCCAACAAAAGAGCAAGACTGATAACAAAACTGTCCTCAAGCGAAACATATGATGATATCCTTGATTTGAACCTATTCATCGATGAAATTCTATCAACGACTATAATAGATAGCACTAAATCTATCTTGAAGGCATATCACTCAGCGCCTTCTTTGAAGTATTTAAAAAGTGATTCATCTTATAATGCTTTGAAGTTGAAGTTCAACACCACACTGACCATAGACCCTGATAGCTCTTCTATAACTACGAAGAGTTCGCCTGGTAAAAGGATCTCCCAAATCTTGAGATCAGCCAGTATTAATACAATCTCTTCTTTTAATAGCCCTACAACAAGTTTCAGTGAAGAGAACAAATCCCAAAGTCCAAAGAAGAAGTCCTTTGGAAATTGGCTGCACAGAAAATAGTGACCCCACAAACACATCTACTAATGATAAGCTGAGACTAGATCAGTACTTTAGGTAACGACTAGATATGCATTTATTTCCAAAAAGTTTATATATAACAAGTTACCAATACATATGTAGCAATCGCATTCCAGTTATCACCATGAAACAAAAATTAAGCTAAGTTTAAACCAGAGCCGAAATGGGAACTTATGCTTCTGATATCATCTTCAATATTCTGTTGATCATACCTTGAGGAGGAACCACCCAGTTTCTCCAATCGGCTAGAGAAGCTTGCACCAATTTGAGGGTTTGTTGAAGGGTCATATATGTTATTATTTTTCACTTTTATCTCATTATCATCTTCATTGTTGGCATCATATTGAGCACCAAAAGTTGGCCATTGCTGTTTGTTTGAAAAAAATGAAGGATAAGCACCGTTATTACCTATTGGGTGGGCGGAATTATTATCTGTGGTGAAAGATACTAAACTTGCAGTTTCAAAATCGTTAACAGTTGATCCAGCATTGGAAGGACCAGCAAATCTGTTAGTATATGCTTCACGATTACGATTAACTCTAAACTTAGTATTAGGTCTGTTTAGCTGAACTGAGGATAGTTGCAAACTATCCAATGGACCTTCAACCAAGCAACCACGCTCTCTATAGTGTAATAAGAGCTGGTTCCATAACTGATTTTTAGACAAGGCTCTTGGATTACCCAAAATAACAACACCATATTTGGCCCTAGTCAAAGCAACGTTCAAACGTCTTGGATCACTTAAGAACCCAATATTTTGTTGATCGTTAGCTCTGACACAACTCACAATGATGAAATCCTTTTCACGTCCTTGAAATGCGTCAACCGAAGCAACTTCAACTTCCATATAAGCATCTTTGTCCATTGAACCGTTCATTTGCATGTATTGAACAACATAGGCCCTTTGACCTTCATAGGGAGTGATGACACCAATCTGTTCAGGTTTAATACCATCCCTGAAAAGTCTAGTTATGATACGTTCACAGTTCATTGCTTCAATTCTATTTAAATATGAAGTACCACTACCTGATATCTCTTCTCTACCAAAATTGGCCCAAAACATCATTGGTGTATCAGCAACAGGCCATGGGAACGTTGAATCTGGAATTTGTCTTTGTTCTTTAGTAACACCATTTTGTAGTGAACCTTCGTAAAACATATTGGAAGAGAACTCACTTAAACATGGATTCATACGATACTGAACTTCTAATCTAATTGGAATATGTCCCAAAACAACAAGTCTTTCAAACAACGATTGCTTCAGTCCAGCTTCACCAGCTTTTTTTTCTAGAATGACAGGACCTAACTGTTGATGATCACCAACTAGAATGACTTGTTTAGCACCATGGATTATTGGAATTAAACATTCAGGTTCTGATGATTGTGTACTTTCATCAATCAAAACCGTTTTGAAATCAAAACTGCTCAATCTTTTATCACCAGCACCGACACAAGTACAGCAAACGACATCAACGTTCTTTATGATGTTTTTTTCCTTTTTTCTAATCAATTTGATAAAATTTTTGGTATCATCAGCACTTAGTTCACCTAATTCATTCTTCAACTTTAATAATTTTTTCAATTCACCTCTTGCATTTTTTGAAACAAGATTCGTCAAGGATAAATGATCAACAGAACTTTCAACATCTTCTCTACTTTTAGCAGTCAATCTAACAACTTTCAATCCCAATAGATCAAGTTTTGAAGCTAAATGATCAACAGCAACGTTCGATGGAGCACACACTAGAATACTACCTTTGTTAATTTTCGATAAATGATAGATGATGGTAGCCGATGTAACGGTTTTACCAGTACCAGGAGGACCTTGAATTAAACTCAAAGGTCTTTGAAGAACATTCTTAATGGCATTTGCTTGTGAAACGTTTAGTTCTGCAAATCCAGGAATTGAAAATCTTTGTGGTAATTTGATGTCAAATTCAACAGTTTCAACTTCATGTCCTAATAGTTTATGATAGATATACCCACTAACACTTTGATTATCAACTGCAAAAGTTTTCATTGCATTTTGCATTCTTTCATATGAAGTACCTTTCCATACGAATTCTGCAGTGAAATCAGTGGTACAGTTAGTTGGAGGTGTAGTTCTACTGTTCAATTCCAATGTAAAATCTTCATGATGTGCAGTTGGAGTTCTAATGATATAACCATTTGATTCCCAAGCATCATGGTTTACTCCACTGTAACGCAAAATCATTTCATCACCAACAGCAACTTTCAACTCTGAACTTTCAAAAGTAGACAATGAAAAAGATGCGAGATGTTTGTTGTTTAGTGCCAAGGACCATCTAACAGAAATATGCTCTAATGCTCTTGATTCTTTAAGCTGTTTATCATGATCAGCCTCTAATTTCACTAGTGGGGCAAATGATCTTTGATATTCGTATGCATCTGTATATCTCAAGAGAATAGGAACGATTTCATTTTCTTCTTCACGTTGTTCGACATCATGAATTGTTGCATCTTTATTTAATCTCCATTTTGCTTCTAATTTAGAGATTTGTGCATTAGAAATATCTCTAGCATTGACAATTTCTTCATCGGTAGGAATGGTTGAAACCCAAGATAATAGTTGACGATCGCTAATCAATGAAGTCCATTCACTTGTATTCCACCTACTATCGTTTGATTGTGAACATGGTAAACGACATAATATCACAATAACAGTTTCAGATTGTGCAGATACGAATCCAAGAACGAAAACATTTTTATTACCACAGTTATAGCATTCTAAAGTAGTATCACCAAAATCAGAATCAGGATGTAATGAAACAACATTATGCTTTGACATTACCAAATGTGTAACAATATGAGAACTTGAAGAACCACCTTTCCCATTACAAAACCATTTATTACAAGTGTTACACTTGACAACACTAGTGGATGTATGTATGCCACAGTAGGCACAAGCATGCTCGGGAAGATTCTCCTCATAGATTTCAATATTATGATTATGACCTTCGTGTTCGTTGTTATCGTCTGAGTCATCTTCAGTATCTGTTTCAAATTCATAGTCACCATTGATAGTGGCATTTTCATCCTCATCATTTTCAACATCGCTATCTCTTTTGATAAGATTAGAGTCATCAGTTTGGAAAGCACTTGAGCCATTGGTATCATAATTAGTGGCAGAGGTTGAGCCATTAAATGAACCATCACTTTTTAAATCATCATCAATTTTTTTGCTTTTAAAAGACCCATCGTAGGAGAAGAGGATATTTGGATCCATGTTTGTTATTAAACCAAAAAGGTAATGAAATCACTTATAAATACAGCAATTGTATGTATTCTTTGAGTTCAAAATGATAGAATTAAGTATATATATATATATATATATATCTATCTATTAATTCAATTGTGCAAACGCTGAGCACTGGGAACGGTTTTCTTTTAGCTAACTTGGCGAACGAAGAAAAGAGTGAGTAAAAGGGGAAAGGGTATAGTACTGGTTTGATCTGTAATTAACAGGGCATCTGATTTAGTAGCTTTCTCAATTATACTTGATATAATTGTCTTTGTCTATGTTATAATTGTCCTATTTTACTGGACTTTGGCCATCGCTAGTTTTGGCTAAATTTTTTTTTTCCCTTTGTATTTTGGTTTTGGTCTCACTTTTTTTTTTTTCGCTTCCGCGAAACTCGAAAGTTGATCTAAATTTTTATTCTGTGTTTTTTTTGATTTTTGATTTATACACGTCTATTTTTATGGAGTCCTTTTTTCAGTTTTCATATATAAGAAAATTTCAAAATTACGGAAAAACAGTACTTAAAGTCTACATAGTTCTTATACAATTCTTCTAATGGAAAATCTACTCCCTTAGTGGATTGAAGCGGGTTACGGGGGGTGTTGTGAAATAAAAAAAACAGTACTACTTCTGACTATTCTTTTTATGACAAGTTCGATGGGTTGACGGGAATAATTACCTGATTCTGTTTTTTCCTTGATTGAGGTTTTTTTGATGCTCAAAAACGTCCTTTTATTTTATTTTTTTGTCCCAGTTTTCGGAAATTTTTACATTCAAAGAGTCTCGGAGACATCTTATCTTGTTAAAAGCTTATTTTTGATACTTTTTCTGAATTAATTAGACTTTTTCCCGAAATCCGAGCTTTAAAATTAACATTTTTTTGACACAAACTTATGATTGCTTTTCAAAAGCTTATTGTAGAAGCAAAGTATCAAATATAGTAGAATTGTAGTGAATTGTTATGTGTGTAAATTTACAAATATGGTGTACTACATTGAAATATAAATACCTAGATACACGATGTGAAATTCTATTAAGTTGTTAGATTTTAGCTTTTGCACTTGGAGTAGTTTTGTAGTTTGACTGAACGTTATTCACCTGAAACTTCTTCTCTTATTGAATTGGACTTGGTCAATGATAATGCTGGGACGATCAATATTGATGAATTTTTTCTTAATACTGGACTTAAGGAATAAGTACTACCTGATCCATTAAATTCTTCATTGTTATTCAAAAGTTGACCATCTATACCAATTTGTGACGTTGTATTATTACCAAGACTACTGTTGGTTTCATACTCATCAGATAACAAATCTGCAAAAGAGCAAAAATTTAATCTTCGTTGATCTGAATAGTCAACATCTTGTTCCAAATCACTTTGAGATGATGGTAATACTAGTTCATAGTTTGGAATGGAACTATTGTTTTGGGTATTATTACTATCAAAAAATGGATTAGAAATAATTTTAGAATTTTGTTGTTGTTGTTGTAGAACTGAAGGTTTTGACAATGGAGATATAACATTACTTTGTCTTCTTGATAATGGTAAAGATCTTGATTTCATTCTTTTACCATTTCCATAAGTTTGATCCAATACATCTGTTAAAGTACTATTTGTTGATTGAATTAATTCAACATTTTGAAAATCAGTTTGATCATTGGTTAAAATTGCTGTTGAAGCATCAAGACAAGTGGGTATGAATACTTCTGATGCTAAATGATTTGGAATATTGTTTGGTTGTTGACAGTTGCAAATTTGTTGCTGTTGTTGTTGTTGTTGATGTGATGTTGTAGTTGTTATTGTTGGTGATGAAGAAAAACTTCTAGTTTTTTGCAATGCAAGTTGATTGTAAGAATTTCTTCTACTAATGCTTGACATTGTACCTTGATCTTGTACTGATCTTTCAAAGATCATCGATGAAGAATTTGAATACAACGAACCTGGTGAAATTACATCATTATTGATACAATTATCATTATGATTATTAAGATCAGAATCAGTAAATGATTTTGTTCTAATGGCAATTGATGGAGTTAATCTAGTAACATCATCGCTTCTTCCATCAATCCCACCATCAACCTCCATTGTGCCATTATTCTCATTATTTCTAAAATTTCTCTTCTTATCTCTCTTATTGTTGCTTCCTTTTAAATTTGCCAATTTCTGTTTCAGTTGACTATTGAACTGATGATCTTCGTTAGATTTGGATATAGTCAAATCTTGTTTAGAATTTATTTTATTAGATGAACCCTCATTGTCATCATGATTATTGTTATTTATAGTGGATTCGGATGTGCTCGAATGAAGTGTCTCTTGTCCACGGTTATGATACTGATCGAAATAACCATCTTCTTTAACTGTTCCTATTGCATTAGTATTTGAAATATATACCAATCTGATTTAATGTAATATGCTTACCTTCCTTGTTCTGTTCTGATTTATGAAGCAGATTCCATATCTGGGACATAATTCTTTTATAGGCGAAATTGATTGAGATGAGATCTCTCTTGTGATTGGTGTGATACTTTTTCTTCCTTTATAGTGATACAATTCTTATACTTAAGTGTGAAGTGTAAGCGAAAAGGTTTATCAGTTTTCCCCTAAGTTCATTAAATACTTGTGATCATTCAAGTATATATATATTTAATCTGATAGAAATAAGTACATTATGCATAGGTCAAAATTAATTCTTATTTAAAATCAACTAGAACTTAAATCAGTCATTTAATAGTAGGAAGACATGAGACATTTTCTGCACACCTCCCAAATATATATAAAAATCTTAAAAAGTTGGAGACTTGTAATACACTATACTAGTTTTTTTGTCCCGTAAAAATTTGAGCGAAATTTGGATTTTAATTTTGTCCATACATCATTATACAGATGATTTTTGATCATTCCCAGACAAATATAGACTATATCTTTTTTACTTATTATTCTTGGCAATCGCTTAAAGAGTTTGAACCCCTCTTGATAGCGTTTAACTGTCGCAATCGAGACCAAAGTTATGTAATCGAACCTCTATCCTTACTTGGACAAGCATATAATTTAATTTTGTAAATGTTCAAGGGCTAATGAAACCAAATGGCAGACTTCAATTCGTTCTTATTAAAATATCAGGAGTATATCCCTATGTGACATTGGGTTCAATATTAGAGTAATGACCACGTTATAATCACATCATTATATCTCGTCAGGTGTCAAGCGTAGTAACGTGATTAGATAGTAGTTGACAATTGAAAAATAAAATGGCCAGTTGTCCCATCATCCTGAGACATCTTAGATCTCCTCCACCATTTAAAACAAAATTTTGTGCGCAAAAAAGCATGTGACTTCTGTCTTTGATAATAGCTCATGTCCAATGACATTTGAATTCTATGCAAGTGAAGGATAACTTCGATTAGGACCTTTTTCTGGAAACAATTATCAAAACCCCAAGGCTTTTTGTCAATAATAGGCCCAAAGTGTTAATTGTGTGATCTTGGGTCCATCACCAACTTGAGCTTGAACTCAGATTTCATAGAATGAAATAGCTATTTGGTTCCGTTGTAAGCTTTTTGAACTGGCTGTAATGTTTGGAAATGTCAAAAGTTGTCTGCACTTTGTGTAAATCCCGGGCATTATCTACTAACAGTAGCATGTTTTTTTTTTTTTAGTTCCGTGATCTCGTGAGGAAAAATTATGCTCAACGGCATTAAATGTTTGTATTATTATAGTTAATTGATAGTTGTTTCCAAATCTCGCCCTTTTATCAGTAACTTTATGAAGAGATTGGTTAAAAAAAACAGTAAGGCTATACATTGTGGAGATGTCTGTTGCAAAATTACAGCAGCTACAATGCAAACTATATCAATCGTACTTATATAAGTTTGTATAATAATGAAATTAAAATGGCAAGAACTTACACTTTGCCAATAAATAGTTTACACCCAAGTGTCTATATAATGCAAAAAATACACAATCACTAACTAAATGCTAACAAACAATAACAAATGAATCAACAGACTAAATTTTATGGGTTTGCAATTTTCAAAACTTTTCTAGAATAGTCTTGATTATCACTCAAGGATAATATTTCATCATTTTCATTAAATCTAGTAAATTCACCAACATCTAATCTTTGATCAACATAAGTTGATTCACCATTATTTGAAATGATAGGTGTACCATAATCCGTACTAATTAACGATAAATTTCTCACATGATTTCTGTTCAAGCTGTTGGTCTTGGATGGTTGCTTTTCATTGGTGATGGTGTCTTCTGTACTAGAGACTTCATCTTCATCAACTGTAAATTTTTGTTTGTTTGTAGCTCCTCCTCCACCTCCTCCTCCTCCTCCAACTGCTGAGGTGGTATGAGTAGCATATGGATTTGCAACAAAAGTTCCATTACGATGTATTTCACTTAATCTACCATTATCTGAGTCTGCAGGAGTGACATTTTCCTCATCATCGTCATCATCATCATCACTTTTATTTCTTTTCAAGAATCCAATCAACAACCAAGTTAAGAAACTCAATATCAATACTACAACGACACCAACTGCAGTGAAAACACCAGCTACTTTACCCTTACTATCAAAAAAGGAGTTCTTGTTCTGATTCGCATCATCATTTACATCATCAGGAGAGTCTGTAGCTTTGACAATTCCATCACTTGATACTGAGCCTGTAATAGAGTTTGATAACGATGAAGGTTCAAGTGTAATGGTTGTAGCAACTCCACTGGTGACAAATTCGGTTGATTGATTGGCAGTTATGATGGAGACACTATAGACGATTGATGTTATAACTGGTGTGGTGATTGGATCAGTTGAAGAGGATGTCTCATGAGCTGCTGTAGTTTTAGATGTGGTGGATATGGGTACTGCAGTAGATGTTGGTACTGCAGTAGATGTTGGTGTTGAGCTAGATGTTGGTGTTGGTATTGAGGTAGAGCTGGTTGAAGTGGGACTTGAAGTTGAGGTTGATGAACTGGTGGTCAGAGTGGAGCTTGAGGATGGACTGGTGGTTGTGGTTGGTAATGTTGATGAAGTGGGCTCATTTATCGGACTTGAAGATGAAGTTAACAGCGTTGTTTTGGTCTGTTGTATACTAGTTTCACTCTCGTCATCAGGAGAAGTAGATTGATTATTATCATCATTTGCTGCTGTTCCCCATGGCTCATTTAGTTGAACGTAACCAAAGAAGCCCCCATCTCCACCACACATCTCTGTAGGGTATCCTGGACATTCAAGTGAGCAATCACCTAAATCAAGTGTATCTTGAGGGAGATAATTTGAACAAAAGCAATTTTGAGACTGTGTTATTGCTAATGCATAACCAGAACAGAGATCTTTGCATAATCCATTTGTTTGGTAAATACTTGTATTTTTGAAAAAACCAGTGTTATCAGAGGAACAATAAGTTAACGAAACAGCTGAAATTTGTCGTATAAGAGTTGTAAATAGTATTATTGTATATGATATTGTAAAAAAGGACATTATTGTTATGACCTGAAATGATTGTATGATAGATGATAAGAGTTGTAGATACCTTTCTAGTTAAAATAAATGAAGCTGTTTGATGGTGGGTGCCCTTATGAATCTCTTGAGCTACAGAAAATTGACTCAACTTATAGTTCCCCTTGTGAAAACGAGTTATATTCAACAATTAGAGAAACGGACAGTAACTCTGACTATCAAAAACTTCTCAAGTAGCCTTTCTTTGTTATTTTGATTTCGTTAACCTCACTTCTTCAAGAGTATGAAATAGATGGAATTAGATATAACCAGTCCTTGAATTTGAGGGATGGAGTGGTATTATGTCCCGACTCAACAAGTTATTCAACTTGATAAGAAGAAAAGCTTGTCTAAATGAAGATGAATTCAAATGTATGGGAAAAGTTGAAAAACGTTTGCAATTTTGAGTCCAATTATAGATACGGTTTTGGGTTCTTTCTCTATTATGAAATTGTAAGAGCCTGCTGTGCGTATTAGATATGTACCTAACCTCTGTGCTGATTTTCCTTCCTGCACGGGCCAAAAATAAGTCAAAAAAGAAAAGCAAAGGAAAACTGAAAACCGATTATCTGCTGATGACAGTTATAAACAAGTGTGGGAACCCTCTCACCATGTGGTTATTCTTTGGAAAATATGAAGAATATATATATATATATATATGTCTGATCTATTTAAACAGTCTGAAAGAAATCTTATTGTTTAAATATAAAGCGAAAAAAGAGATAATGTAGAGAAAACTTTACAATTTTCAGCAATCTAAGTAAATCTGTAATATTATCTTGGAAATCTTACCAAATTACAAATTTTAAGTAGCTTATATCTCAAAGATTCAATTTTGTCAAAAGTACATATGCATCTTTTAGTTTCATTTCTTGTTCCTGGTCTTTTATGTTTTTTGAGAGTAAAAGCGAAATTTCAATTTACCAAATTGGGTCAAAAAAAAAAAAAAGCTGCACATGTTAAAATTCAAATCTGCATGGAATTTGGTGCTACAGACACAGACTTTAAAATTCAAATAGCCGATCTTTGAAATTTTTTTCCAGTAAAAAAGTCGATCATCTCTCACCAATAAGGATTGTTTGTTGGGATGAAGATATTTTTTGGTGGGCTCAAATGGCGAAATTTCATATGACACATAAGAATAATCAAAGTAGTTCTAGAGAAAAATGATTGGTTAGAATAACAATCCTGTGATAAGTATATGGTAACCATGGTGTTGGTGTTATTACAATGAAGGACACTTTTCCCAGGAACATCCTAGAGGGAGAAGTAGTGTTTTGACCTTACAAGGTTAACTTAGTATAATAATATATGGCCAAGTACGCTTTATCTGTATCTTTATCTTTCCTATAAGCATGAATACATTAGTGTTGTTAAAGTTTCATGTTGCCACATTCCAATATTTTTTTGTCAAAGTATCAAATGATGTATGGAAGACTTTATAAAATTTCTCATGCATGGATTACTATTTATGTGAAGTTGATGTTTCGTATCTGTTTTATCAAGTAGTACTATGACTTCTGGTAATTATGACTATCGTTCATCATGCCAATATATACTCATAGTAATATCTGGAAGGCTAGAATATACAGACAATGTCAGAAGATCTCAACTGTATATGGTTAAAGCTAGATTGTTGCTAACGCATGTCACAATAGATTTTGAGAAGTTGAACAATCGCCTGTCAAATCTTTTAACTTGGTAGTGAACATCTGCGATCATATCATAGTTTTCCATTTATAAGCAGCAATCAACGACATTCAGGTGTATACATACACGATATGTAATCTCTCTTCAGGTGGAGATTTTAAGGCCCTTAGAGAAGACCTTTATACTATAAGATCGTTCTTCTTCTAAAGATCCCCTGGATTTATCAACTGTCTTTTTTGCTAGTTGTTGATGTGTATTTAAGGTATCATTCGTAAGCCAACATTTGTCATATATTTTTGATTCAACATTTGACACTCACCGTTAATTCTGTTGAGGATTGTATATAAGCTTTCCCACTGAACCTTAAATCCTAATTAACTGGCTTTGTTAAGTAAAAGTGATTTTGGGGTTCAATTGTTCACCTCTCTTCTCGTTTGATTAAATGTCCGTTTTTAGACGAAACAAGCAATGGTTTAAACTATAAAAAGATCTGCGTTTTTATTGATGTTTTTGTAATTATATAAAAATCATTATGTGTTTACACGCAACTAGATCATGGGGTGCTTTAAGTATTTGTAACTATGTTCCGTACCACAATTTGTGAATCAATCTTAACATGAAATCTCAATTACAACCTCGCTCGATGGTTTAAATTCTGATTCTTCATAGCCATGGATAAATTACAAAAAATACCAATCAAATTTAAAGTTTGTAGCATTCAAAACCTCAAATTTAAATCTTAACATAATCTACACAAAGAACCTTAAACAATACATGTGTAATTGCATTAGTTTTTATTATGGTAAAACCTTTCCAAGTTTTATACCTAATTGAATACAAAAAACATCAACTGATAGAATAATCATCTGCATTAAAGTATTTGCTTTAAACTTTGATAGTAGGAGGTTTATGATATGGCGCAAACACAATAATTAGAAAATACATTACATTTATACTGTAGCTTACTACATCCATTGCTAACTTGTTGATGTTGATTGTGATTAACACTGTTTAATTCATATATATAACTTTCCTGAATAGTATATGACAGGATGATATTTCAAACACGAAACATAATGAATTCGTAAATTGATGATGGCTTTTTTCAATTGTAAGGTTGTAAATGCTATTTATATATATGCTTTGGATGAAATAACATTTAAAGCGAACAATTAGAAATTTCCTCAAAGCCACCTTCAGTTTAGCTCCAAGTCGAATTTAATTGATTGAAAGGTAAATTGAACTGCTTTTTAGACCTTTAAAAAGATCAGATCCAAACTAATTCTCCGCATCGTACGATCTGAAATAGATAAATACAGGCTAAAAAATTGTCGAATGCTAATTTTGGCGGAGCTATCTTCATTTGATTTTGACACAAAAATGAAAAAAAAAAAATAACAAAAAAAAAAAACACTAGGAAATCTCGAGCTTCGGTCTTAAGAAACAAAAGTATACGTACAAAGTCTGAATAGTTTTTCCACTCTGCTTGCACTATGCATATATATATTAAAGTGAAGGTGATACACTGGTCTAGTAAGTACTAGTTCAAGTGATCCAGCGTAGTGACATTCAATTTTCGACGTGGGTCGCTCCAGTCCGATAAAAAGCTTTACGATTCTGTAAGTGCTATACGACCAATTTTAAATCAAAGTATTCAGTTAACTGACACTTGAGGCCTAACAATCTTCTTGTTCAACTCAAGTCTTAAACTTTAGAGATTAACCAATGTAGCTTAAAACAGATATGTTGTTAAGTGATAAAGAGCTAACAAATGAAGGACACATTAAGCTGTACAGCTAAGATTCTCATCATCGATCTACTTTATGCGATTACTTGATTTAATTGGAAAGGAGTTGGACTCTTAAAGATCAAACATTCTTTCAAAATAACTCGGATATAATCAACCAGATAATATAAAAGTTGAAACCAAAGCTTCTTCTTTGGAGAATATGCATATGATTTTGACTATTTCTGCTCTCCCCAGTTGATCTATAACTTTTAAAGCATTTATGATAAATCAGACGCAACCCCTTTTAAAGGATCTGAAGTACTACATGAAAGAGGGATTTATTCAGTCATGTTTTGCTTAATTTTGTTTTGTATTCTGATTTATGGTGAGGCATTTGGAGGAGAGAAGTGTCGAATCTAGTAATTATTAACCAAGTCCGAAAAACGCTAAAGTATCGAAAGAAGTAATTGAACAATTGTCTTTATTAACCTTGCCATAGAAATTATATGCGAGTGTACCGAGTTTCAGTACTCGAATTAGTTGTTCTTGATTGTTCGTGACTTCTTTTCAATTAAAAGCATTCGTTCTGTAAAAGCATGCCGTGATTTTGTTCATTGTCTTCATTCTATGACATGTTATAATGTTGTCGACATCTTTTGATTGAAGCTATGTTCAAAGTTATGGTTGAGCTGTGATCCAAATACTTTCCCTCACAAACACTGTCGTCTTCTTGGACTTTTGCTTCTCTTTACATTATCATTGTGAATCTTTAGCGATTCGGAGTTTGGGCAAAGCTGATTTGAAAGAATTTCGACAAAGATGCATGAATATTTTTCCAACGTAGATCAGCTATGCAAGGCAGTATTGGCCTATGAGAGTTGTCTCAACTTTGTACTACTAACGGCCATAGCACTAGATGTATCTAGGTTGGCGAATGTGCTTGTCAGTGATCTATGGCGGCGCGTGTATAAAAGTCATCGATATTCTCAATATCTATCTAGAAAAGCTTCAGGATACCTGAAAAAATTATTTTAAACTGATTCATCACTCAACCAAAACATGCTAAGAACTATCAACAGATTAGCTTCCACTCAATCCAGAGTCTCCTCAAGATCATTTGTCAGATCATTGGCAACTGCTCCTGCTATTCCAACAACACAAAAAGGTGTCATCTTTTACGAAAATGGTGGTAAACTAGAATACAAAGATATTCCAGTTCCAACCCCAAAACCAAATGAAATTTTAATCAACGTTAAATATTCTGGTGTTTGTCATACAGATTTACACGCCTGGAAAGGTGATTGGCCATTAGCCACCAAACTACCATTAGTTGGTGGTCATGAAGGTGCTGGTATTGTTGTTGCTAAAGGTTCCCAAGTTAGTAACTTTGAAATTGGTGATATTGCTGGTATCAAATGGTTAAATGGTTCATGTTTATCATGTGAATTGTGTGAACAAGGTTACGAATCTAACTGTGCTCATGCTGATTTATCTGGTTACACCCATGATGGTTCTTTCCAACAATATGCTACAGCTGATGCTGTTCAAGCTGCTAAAATTCCTAAAGGTACTGATTTAGCTGAAGTTGCACCAATTTTATGTGCTGGTGTCACTGTTTACAAAGCTTTGAAAACTGCTGATTTAAAACCAGGTCAATGGGTTGCCATTTCAGGTGCCGCTGGTGGTTTAGGTGCCCTGGCTACACAATATGCTAAAGCCATGGGTTTAAGAGTTTTAGGTATCGATGGTGGTCCAGGTAAGGAAGATTTGTTCAAATCTTTAGGTGGTGAAATATTTGTTGATTTTACAAAGGAGAAAAACATTGTTGATGCAGTTCAAAAGGCTACTAATGGTGGTCCACATGGTGTTATTAACGTTTCAGTTGCCGAAGCTGCTATTTCTCAATCTACTGAATACGTTAGACCAACCGGTGTTGTTGTTTTAGTTGGTTTACCAGCCGGTGCTGTTTGTAAATCAGAAGTTTTCTCCCATGTCGTGAAATCTATTCAAATTAAAGGTTCATACGTTGGTAACAGAGCTGATACTAGAGAAGCTATTGATTTTTTCACTAGAGGTTTAGTTAAATCACCAATTAAAGTTGTTGGTTTATCAGAATTACCAGAAGTCTACGAATTAATGGAACAAGGTAAAATCTTGGGTCGTTATGTTGTTGACACTGACAAATAGAGCACACTAACCCTTATAGAATGTTCTACGTCAGAAGCAATGAAGTTACTATTTTTTATATTAGACTGTAGACTGTATAATCTTACTGGATGGCTTGACCTTCAGCAACACCAGGAATTTTGGAAATTTTTTCAACCCAAGCCTTTAAATGTGGCCATTCGTCCAATTCAGTGTTGAACAATCTGGATCTAGAGGTCCAAGGATATGCAGATATATCGGCAATGTTCAATCTGTCACCAACTAACCAACCATTGTTTTGCTTTAAGCGAATCTCATAAACACCGTAGATTCTTTTAGCCTCATCAGAGTATCTTTTGATCCCATAGTCATTTTGAACTTTTGCAAAATGAACAAAATGATGAGCTTGTCCTTGCATTGGAGAATGAGAAGCAATTTGAAATGTCAACCATTGTTGTTGTTCCCACCAAAGTGGATCTGAATGGTCGTATGAGTATTTACGCTCGGTATCATATTTGTCAGCCAAATATAACAATATTAAACCTGTTTCATGCAATGTGGTTCTTTTGCCTTGAGCATCAACATCACTAATGACGGGAATTCTACCATTTGGATTTAAATCTATAAACCATGGTTCTTTTTGTTCATCTTTGGAGAAGTCAATTCTTCTGTAATGGTACTTCTTATGCAAAAGCTCCAAGAATATGGTTAGCTTTTGACCATTAGAAGTGCCTACACTGTAGACTTTCAAGTATGGTGCTTCTAACTGCTTGTAGTTTGGATCGCCTTCGTCTATTTTAACCATTGTATATAATCAATTGGGGTTTCCCTCGACCAGTTTGATTACTTGGAGGAGTAATGTCCATAAGACAATATTTATATATATTTATATATACATTCGTAATATTGTTGATAAATACCCTGGTGTTGCGATTATTATGGCTTTCCGCGTTTGTGCATTTAAGCGTGACAAAATTTAAAAGCTTTGAATATGCAAGGTTTGCAAAGGTTTGCATATTCAAATTATTTGAATTGTCACTGTCAGATAATAGCTCTAATAAAAAAGAATGAAAGATTTTAAACTAATGAGAAGTTAATGAAAATACCATAGTTAGAATCCTAAAGATTAGTTTAGTTGTAAAATCAAATTTAAAGTTTTAATTTTATCCTTGTGGACAAATTATATTTGCAGTTAAATATTATTATCACCAATTAGTAAGTTCCTAATGTCAACCCCACCTAACCTGTCAAGCTCTGTCTGCTTTTGTATATATTTTGCTGTAATATATATACTTATATATACTTATAGCTCATCACGTAAAGATAGCACTACATTCTTTTGAGGATTAAAAGGCACTTTTACTACAAGATATCGGAATAATTGTAACAGAACTGATCATATATAACCTGTATAGATGTATAGTTAAAAGTATAGAAAATAGCATATGAACATTAGGAGAACCAGTAAAAAATATTGTAAAACAGAAAAAGAACATAAACATAACATCATTGATATCATAAAAAAGGCACATTAAGTTGAAAGTTGATCAGATATGATTGAAACACTAATCAACATGAAGAAAAATGACAAGAAAACTTAGAGTCAATCAGACAATTATCGTAAAGGATTAAAATGATTGATTTAAAAGCAAAATATTAACAAGAAAGGGGGCAAGGTAGTGAATATGAAGAAGGGAAAAATCATCAGTGAATGTGAAGTGTTGTTGATTTAAAACATCCCACTTTGCTCTAGCTGACTTGTGATTAAAGGCATTTCATTATAAAGGTAGACCAATTTGTTTTCCATCGTATTGATATCTAAAGCGGACAAATCGTATTGAGCCAATGTGCCACCTAAATTCGAAGTGGAACCTGGTGCTTGAACAAAGCTAAAATTATCGGTAGATGAATTATTAGTAGCACTTGGATTAAAAATGTTTGATTGGTTAGGTGGTGTCATAATAGCTCTTTGATCTGAGGATGTTACCGAATTGGTTGATTCCACTGGGGAAATAGGATAAGATGATCTATTTGGGAACTGCTTCTTATCACCAATGTACTCGAATTGATCAGATGTTTGATCATTGTTTCTGTTATCATCTTCTTCATCCACTTCATAATCCACTTCTTCTTCAAACTCATCCTCATCTTGATTGATATCATCATTATCTTCATCATATTCTTCGTTACTCTCACTCACACTATCATCATTTTCATTATTGGCATCATTTTCATCCTCGTATTCACTCAAAGCAGCTGATTCCAATTCCTGTTGTTGCTGTTGCTGTTGTTGTTGTTGTTGTTGTTGTTGGCCCTTCTTCGTACTCGATTTTGGTGTGCTTGACTTTCTCTTTTTAGTCACTTTGAAATCTTCAGAATTAGACTGATTAGTCTCTTCAGTTATATTATTCTTCTGCAGTAGTGTTAAAACATGAGATAATTTATCGTTTAAAAAGTCAAATCTTTGATCCATTTTATTCAATCTTTTTTCCAAATCCTGTAGTGATAATTTTTTCACTTGTTGCTTCTTCTTCTTTCTGACTGTTTTGGAATATACGCAATCAATACGATGATTTGTACAATTCAAACATGGTGTGCTCCCATTACATTTAATCTTTCTTTGACGACAGTAATTACAAGCTTTTGAAATTCTTCTTCTAACTATTGGATAACCAGATGCTCCTATAACAACTCCACTACCGGAATCTGGTGTGTCATCATCACCCACTGGGCTTGATGTCACAGAGTTCTGCCTCTCTGGAATGGAGTTACTAGATGCTTTGGATCTTGAGCTCATTTGGTGATGAGGTTGATGATGATGATGATATTAGGTTTGAAGCACTGTCGCTCGGTATCTGTATAGTATCTTTTTATGTGAATAAATAGGGTGAAGTGCAGAAAATATATGCTAGTGTTGAATGAAGTTTAGTTGTTATATATATAAATGTATATATATATTTTAAAGCAAACTAAGCTTTTGATATGATGTACTTGTTGTTGCACTAAATAACTGGATAAACTGGAAAAGGTAATTACTAAGAATGCACTAAGCTGAGTTACCGGACCTTAATAAGCTGAAAAGTGATTATAAATGTAAAAAAAAAATTGAGTTCATAGAAATAGCTTAACCATAAAACTTGGTCACAGATACAATATTACAGTTCTATCTGTGTTGTTTAATGCTTTTGGTGTCAATATTTGCCTTAATAACTAGCCATTTGTTAAATTATATGTTTTTACAAGTAAAATTGCAAATAGTTACATATCGATTTATATTTATACAATTGAAACCTCTTTTGAGGCATCGCCGACTTTAAAATTTATTCCTTACAATGTGCCTCAGAGCTGACAAACTAGGCCCAGTTCTGACTGAGATTAATAAATGACAGGGCCGATATAAATGGCAACTTATTAAGCAGGAGGGACTATAGACATTCGGAATAAAGTATTATTTGTTTTGGTTTTTTTTTTTTTTTTCATACGAGGCATTCAAATCCTTACAGAGAGAGCAAAAAAGAATAAGCAGGTCGGTGCTCGGCTTTCGGAGCTCAATTCAGTGTTCGGGAGAGAATTTTAAAGTTTTAATGAGCTCTTAAATGCGCACCATGGAGCTAAGCTGGCCTGAGTTTTTTTTACAAGCAACTTTATTTTGTAACTATATCCGAAAGCCGATTACATTTTTTTTAAACCTCAAAAAATTTAAAAGTCTCAAACATTCACAAATTTGTGAAAATCCGTAAATCCCGGAAGGAAATATAGGTTCGTAAAACTTTTTTTTTACTCTCTCAATATCATATTTATAATCTGTTCCACTTAAGTTGATAGCATTCGCCTGAAAATAATTTTTCAATGTTTAAGACAAAGTTATAAAAGTTTATTGCAACTTCAAAGGTTAAGTCATATAGAACACTTTGAAAGCCTTTTCTTCTCTTTTCACGTTTGATATCTTGTGATAGTCGTAGACAATTGAGATTTTTTTGCCTGAATAAGTAATCGCAAAAGACATTAAAAGTCAGGTTTATAAGCTTTAAAGGTTGCTCTATCAAAATGTAGAAGGTCGGCCGTTCTTCGAAATCTGGCCATCATATATAACCAATGTCACATTACATTATTAAAGTTTTTTATTTGAGGTATATTAATTTACATTTCTAGTACAACGGAGAAGTAATTTTATTTGTAGACCCTGCTAGTGCTCCGAAGTCAAATTAAATTTTCAACTATCTACCAGAGAAGGTAGAGAGAGGATTCGGTAATAATTTGATTCTTGCGTGGAAATTTTCACTAGAACACGATTGTAAGCTCCGTTCTTTGAAAAAGCTGCCGAGCATGTATTTTAAGCTTTCAGAAAATCAAATCGCTTAGGCCGTTATGCGTCAATATTAACTAATAACTACTCTTCGCAAAGTTCATCTAGTTAGGGTTCAATTGCTGTAAGCTTACCGAGGCAAATAACCACTGGCGGCAGATTAGTTCGCATATGACGTGAGACACTGCTGATGACGTTTGATTAAAATAATTGAGTTTGCAGCTTTCCAGTCAAAATATAAAGAACTTCAATTGTTATATATTATAAACTACGTATTAACAAACTGCGATCTTATTGCTAAGATTTCTCAAAGTTAAGGCTTTGTTTGTCTCTCACCAGGTGTCATTCTTAGTTCTGAAGAAGTTTCTGCTAGTGTTTACGCCTTCGGAGCAACGATATTGCCTTACAATGTTAATGTAACTAATCTCCATAAACTTCCTTAAAACTATTTTCAAGTAGCCCAAGATGAAAAACTGGGCCAGTAGAAGTTGGTTTTACATTATATAAGCATTATATGGTTTCTATAGCATGTTCATCCAACTAATAAACACTAAGATCAGGAAAAAATACACACATTAAGACATAAAAAACACTAAATAAGGAATATGAGACATTTGAATACGAACAATGCACATTGTTTTGAAATACGGCTTTGCCTATAGCATTCTAGAATTGTCAAGCTTACACAAACAAAGCGCTTTAGAACAGTACTTTAGAACCATAAACCATAAGACTTAGCAAATCAAATATCCAACATATTTGTCGTAAGAATTAATCATGAATTTTGCTGATCGAGGCGTTTGTGTATTACAGTTTTTTTTTTCCTGATTTTAATGTGTATACAGTTTTGGCCCAATTTTGTTTCTGGAGTAACAAACATTTATTTTACGATTTGGCTAACCCGAGATGTCAACTTTGATAACACTCATCATATCCCGAAATTGTTATAAAGTCAAGCAGCGTAAATAAATTAGCCCATGAAATACGAGGATTTACTTATTCAGGCCCGTTTATGTGGCAATGCACTACGTTCAATGGTTAAGTCATTGTGTTTTGAGGACGAGCTCTCCATGTTATTGGGTGGTAGCGTTAGAGTTGAACGTAGAACCACTAGTGGCACTGATACTAGTCACATCAACAGCAGCACCTTCATCCAACACAAAATTGGGAATGTTGAACAATGGCTGGGAAAAATAACTCATGTCCAAGAGTTCTCCATTGAACATTAGCTCATCTAATAAAACATTTGAATCTTGGCTTCTCTCAGAACGACTTCCATTAAATGGATAGTTGTAGTCATTGCTATTCCGCGAAGAAGTTAAACCCAACTCAGTAGCGGTTCTATTATGATAATTGACACTATTGGCTTGACTATTGTTATCCTGCGGAGTAAGAGTATCGTAATTCCCAATAACTCTTTCAACATTTGCTGATCTGCCATTACCATTGGGAGTCTCTGCAGTTCTTAATGATGGACGATTATTCAACGTGGTGCTATTACTATGAGAATGTCTCTGTGCATTGAGATCTTCCGATACTACTTGTTCGAAGGGTACTCCTGTTGCAATACTTTGATGAAGGTTAGTGCTATGATTTTGCTGATTCTGCGAAGATACATCAAAGAGAACGTTGTTGGCAGGAGGAGTATTTGTTATCTCACTCTGACTGTTCAATGGATGTGGTAGTATTGAATGAGGATGGTGCTGAGTATTTGGGGCATGTGAGGCTGGGAGTTGAACGCCACTTGCTGAGTTTGCTTGCCGTTGCTGGGGAAAATCTGGTAGTTGTGCAGCTTGGGAAGTTATTGAGTTTGTAGGCAATGCATCCGATGACTGTAAAGGTCTATTTTTTTGGTTGATGAATCTTGCGAACCCATATTTTGATTGTATTATTTGAAAACATTTTTCCAGTGCTTCTGCTAACCTTTGAATGTCTTCGTCATTATCAGGTATTTCAAAGACGTCCTCCTGTTCACTGGGTGATCTAAAGTTCAGGTCATTACTGACTCTGTTATAAAATTCTAATCCAATCTTGATAAAATTCTTGATGACATAAGTTATTGAAAGAAACTTCATAGTATTGATGGGATCAAACTGTAGTTCAATAAACCTCAACCTTTGTAAATCACTTGTTTTAGACATCAAGATCAAGTCACTTTTAGCGGAAGGGACTCTTGGATTTTCAACAATATAGGAAAGACAGGTAACATTTGCGGATAATATAATGAATAAAGAGCAAAGATATAGATGCGCATCATTTGGTTTGATGCCTTGGGATATTCTCATTATTTCTCTTGCTGACTCCAGGCATAGATTAGCAGACACATCACCATCATTCCATTCTTTGTTAAGCCCAATTTTGTTGACATTCATCACATTCAAATGGTAAGATAACTGGAATTTGACAACTTCTGAATAAATGTGACTCTTATCAGCTTCTGAGGGTATTGTAGGTAACGAAATCTTGTATCCTGGTCTCATGAACTTCGGAATTGACTCTTTTAACAGATAAAAAGAATCATTCAGTGCCTGAACAATACCCATGACATCTTTCTTTGTTTTACCATCTAGGGCAGTTGCACTAAACAGGCTAAAATATACGTTTGCAGAAATTCTGGCGGCTTTTAGCTTCAAGTTTTCAAACAGTCTTGAAATACCAAATGGTTGGTCTAATAAAGTTTGCAAGTATTCTTTGAAATGAGGTAGATTGTTCAAATCTAGATTCTTGGCTGTTATTCTTAATTTCAGTGCAGTTTTTGCTTTTGCGTCATTTAAAAACTTCACATGTTCATCTTGATCGAGCGATGACATATCTTTATCGTTAATGATTGGTGATTTTCCAGATTTCAAACACAAGTCTTTGTCGAAAACGTAAGCGTTCAACCAGATTCTCTTTCTTACCAGCAGTTCTTTATCAGGGATCCCAAATAAAGCTTCCTTTCTATGTAAACCTACAGACTGAGCAAATCTAACTAAACTTGAAATCAATAGATAGTCCATATCAGGGATCAGTGAAGATTCACTATAGGCAATCAACAATAAAATGGACTTGACACCGTTTACTCCATCCCCAAATACGGTCAGTCTATGAAAAAAGTACAAAGCACAAATGATATGTTTCTCTTCCACCTGTCTTAAAAATTCAATCTCATTCGTATCAGTAATATCTGAGATCTGTTTCGAAAGTCTTCTAACTTGACTAGAAGCTCCAAGGCCAATTACAGCATGTAGTATTAAGCTCTCTGACTGCCTCAGTTCTCTTTTACTGGCTCCCTTTGATTCGTTTTTATAATAAAAACTAAAACGTTCCCGTATCTCGTCCTCATCCAATAATAGATTTTGATATTGAGGCGTGTTCAGATAACTATCAATCATCTTATCAGAAAGCTCCTTTGGGGGTAGGGGTATAACATCACCAACTGGTGCCGGTTCGACTCTTTTCTTATATTGACTGTATAACACATAAAAAACTTCTCGGAGCATTTTAACAACACGATCCATTGCATGAGGATCTTGACAACGTCGTGATATATACGACAAGCCTTTTGGACTAAATATGGAGAAGGAACAGTGTGAACCAAAGTATTGACCGTTATAATTCTGTTCATCTGGTGAAGTTTGTTCTTGTGACTGAAGCAACTCATTGGAGTTATCTATATATTCTGCATTCTGATCTTGATCTTCATCATCAGAGATGTAATGAGTGGAGTTCTTCCTTATGCTGGAAGGTGAAATCTTGCTCACAAGAGAGCTAATTAGTATTTCAAGTCTTTCAAGACGAGCGTCTGTGTCAAGTTTTTGACGAGATTTTTTGTGAACACCTTTCTTTTGAGTAGAAGATTTATCTTTGCTGATTTTAGATTTTTCTGATATATCAACGTTATCGTCAATCAATGAAGACGGCGAAGATGCATCATTATATTTATATTTCTTTGTTGTGTCCTTGATATGAACATCACTTGAAGGACTGTTGGACTTTAGCTTGGGTTTTGAAGTAAGTTGCATAGTTGTGGGTATTACACGTTTTGTCTTTTTCATTCTCGGTGCTCTTTTCTTCTCAACGTAGTTATAACTACAAACAACTTCTAGCTTTGCACATCTAGAGCACGTTGACAAGCCATCACATTTGAGTTTTTTACCACGGCAATAATCACATGCTTTACTAGCTCTTGGGGCTCTTTTTGTTACCTGCTGCTGACTATCATTATCAGATAAAGGAGACTGTATCAAGGCTGCTGGGGAGGAGGAGGAGGAGGAGGAGGACAGTGGTAATTGACCGCTGCCCATTGTACTTAGTCCCTTTATGATTATAATCAATCAATTATAGTTGTTCCTTATCAATAGGTTGAGATGGTGTAAATTACTTGTTTTTGTACGTTCTATTTGGTATATATATATTTTAAGTTTTATGTTAATTACCTTATTTATTTTCCTTTCCGCATAAACTAGAGAGAAAAAAAATATCTTGATTAGATTCGTGCAGATTTCAAAAAGCGGAACTAACAATAATAATGATATATTAGGATAAAAAACTTGTCGCTTGATCCGAGGGTGGATCTAGCTTTTTTTTTTGAGAGCTTGTTGGCTTTGAGTCTCTCCAGTTTGATTGTCGAAAAAGGGTCTGAAAAAAGACACAAAGGTGTTAATTCCGTGGGCGGAGATTGGAATAGCTAGTCAGAAGTCAAACAGAAGTTACAGAGCTGCTAGGGAACATTGTTTATTGAATTAAAAGTTGGGAAAGCAACTTTACTCCAGTGTTCATGTTGCAGTGCACCGAATCTCCAAATGAGATCAAGAAAATCATATAATTTTATTTACGATAATGTGTGGTGAATGAACAAACGAATTTTGGGTGTAAATTGTTTGATAAGAATTTTTTTCGATTTTTATTTTTTTATCGACTCAAGATTAATATTATCATTCAGATCTGGCTTAAAGGCTGACTTCAATATATAAATAAATGCTATAAATAAACTACAGTTAAAGAGTTCTTTTGATTTGATAAAAAATATTGATACATTTCATTTCATTTTCATCGATTTCAACTTTGTACAATATTACACGAATATTAAGTTTCTCTCTTCTATAGTGAATCTATTCAATATATATAGTAACATAATCACTAAAAAAGAGAAGAAGTAATTGTAAATAGCCTTATTCAGTACCTTTTTTGTATATGAAAAACCATCTAGATATAATATAATTAACAAGAGTGTATACTAATTAATCTAAGCGAATTTCTTACCGAATAAGATGACTTGCAATTGATCGTATAATGAGATAACACCGGCACCGGCAACACCTCTTAAGATGTTAGCACCACAACCTTTGAATAATGATCTGATACCTTCAGCGGCAACGATTTTACGGAAAGCATCGAAAGCACCAGAGTATTTAACAGCTTGACCTGAAGTCATCATCATTCTTCTTCTAACGGTATCTAATGGGTAAGAAGCAGTAGAAGCACCGGTGGTGACTAACCAACCTAAAGCAAATGAAGCCAAGAAAGAACCTTCTAAAGAACCAACTAAAACAACTGGTTTCAAAGAATCGTATAGACCAAAGTATAAACCTCTGTAAACAACAATACCAACAACAGATGGTAAGAAACCTCTGTATAAACCGGCAATACCATCAGTGGCTAAAGTCTTCTTGTAAACATCGATCAAACCGTTGAATTCTCTTTCACCGTTACCTTTTGCTGATTTAGCATCGTTAGCTAATCTAGTACGAGCATAATCTAAAGAGTAAACAAAGAATAAAGAAGTACCACCAGCTAAACCACCGGAAGCTAAGTTACCAGCGAACCATTTCCAGTAACCTTCATCTTTCTTGAAACCGAATAATTGTTTGAATTTATCTTTGAAAGCAAAGTTCAAAGCTTGGGTTGGGAAATAACGAATAACGTTAGCGGTGTTACCTCTCCAGAAGGCAACGGCACCTTCTTCAGCACCAGTACGTTTGAAACAATCAACGATACCTGCATAACGGTGAGATAGACGACCTTGTTTTAACATTTCATCTTGATTTTGAATCAATAATTTGACTCTTTCAATTGGAGCAGCAGCTGTTTTAGAAACAGCGGCGGAAACACCACCCATTAAGAAATCGATTAAAAAGTTAGATTGTGCCTTTTGTTCACCCATCTTGGAATATTTAAATGATATGTAATTCGATCAACAAATACACTGGTTAAAGAAGAAAGAAGGGAAAAAGAAAGAAAGGAAAAAGGGATTGAAATATGGACGAACTAAAGGAAAAAAAAAAGCAGAATTTTTCAGTGTTTATATAAGAAAAATTTTCTTTTTTCATTCCCAGATTTTAAAAACGAAGAAAAAAAAAAAAAAAAAAAGTTCAAATTTTAAAGAAAAGAAGAAATTTGATTTGCACGGGCGAATCAACGTTTGCAAAAGGTACAAAAGTAGTTGCCCGGCTTTAAGAGACACGTAAAAAATTTAATACTAATTTAAAATTTCTGGATCCAGAGTCGCGCAAGGTAAGGGCAGCGTAGCGTTCACAGATTACTGAAGTACTATCGGGGGGAGGGCAAGTTAAAAACTAGGCGGTTTAATGTACACTAGAAGCAGCAGCAGAAGCAGTAGCAGCAACAATACTACAACAGCAACTAACTTAGCGACATTCAAGCCAAGGCAAAGTGGACTATTTATTTAATTTTTTACAATCTATAGCTTAGTTGCATTTTATAAGTTTCAGAAACAAATTGTGAAATCAATTAGCACTACTAAAATATATTTATATCCTGGTTGCTACGGATTTACCAGTGTAAACCACGATAATTTCTTTATATCCCATGATTACTGTCTGTGTTATTGCTTCTGCAATAGCTTGAAACTGTACACTCATTCAGAATAAACTAAAATACTAATTATTGGTTGCACACATTAGTCGATATTCATAATAAAAAAAAAAGAGAAGAAAGGAATTTGTTGGTGATGATTTTTTAGTAGGACTCCTATAAGTTTAAAAATATCCTACCCCAACAATGGATCTATGGAGAAATAACTACAACATACTAGGAACTATTTAAATCAAACAAAGTGCCTTCCATTTTGGATCCTGTGTTTAATTTAGAGTTTCAATAACTCATAAAAAAATAGGTTCCATTCAACTAGATTATATTAAAGCATGAGAAACTTCTTTCAAAAGTCAATAAAGGTTGTCTGCAGGTCGGCGGTTTAAAAGACGTGGATGGCATTTTTTGCGCCAAAAATTTTATCAGAAAAAAAAAAAAAGCTGCATATTTTTTTTTTCTAACGGAGGATTCTACTCTCCAGAATTTATCAAGTTTTAGATCAAAACGGACTGAAATATACAAAAACACTTGCATATAATACACACACTCATGAGATTTGGGGAACGATCTAATAAAATGGGATTGAAAGAACCCCAGTTTATGCATCGAGCTCGTCATATAAGGTTCACTTGACTACCTATCCTAAACTGCTTGAAATATCATTGTTTAAAGATGATTTTCGGGAAATCACGCTTAAAATTTTAAATTTCGTTTAAAAAATAGAATATTTATCAAGGGAAAAATATTTGATTTGATGAGGTGCGCTGCTTCACGCTCGGAAAATTATTAGACTTAAAGTTAGCCCAAGCAAAAATCTTCATTTTACAATACCCATTTGAAGAAATCAGATTAACTGGGTATGACTTCCATTATAACAATCAGCGGTAGTTAGCAGCCCTTTGCCAAATGATTGAAAAGGACCTCCACTGACGTCTATGTTTAAAATATAATGCCGGAATGAAAGGACCTCTTAGCTCAGAATAACCTAATTAACTCCCTAATAAAAGTTAAGTGATATTGCACGTAGTACAACATCAACTGTCACAAGAGCAGCAACAGATGTTCTTCAAAGTATTAATAATGTATGAACTCGCTAATGTCTAATATGTAAAACCATTGTTGTTTTCCGTATCATTTCTCTCGAATAATAATGTTGCCATAGCAATATTAACAGTCAGGAAAAAAGCAGCAGTTTTTGATTACTATATCATTTTGAGCCCGGGTCGATATTTTAATAAAAAGAAAATTTGAACTCACTACAATCATAATGTACACAGATGATAACCAAGTAATTAAATTTCATCTTTTCTAACTAAATCTATAGAATTCAAACTCATTTGCAAGGGTTTTTAAAAAAAGAGAGGATATTATAAAAAAGGGGTATCTTCAATTTGCATTCAATACCCTCTTTGAATCCATTTTAATATCTCTTATTTGTCAAGCGCAAGTCGTGTTGACATAAGAAATAGTCCATTATTGTCTGACTGACGCTCTAACAAACTTTCAAGTCAATTGATAGCTCGTTACTATACTTTGGATAGAGAAACTGGCAGAGATCTCACGGCGCTGAAGTTTTTAATACTTCGTTCGAGTTTATTTTTATTTTGGAAAGATTTGATATAATTTATCTCACATCATCTTTGAGAGTCACTCTTTCAATATCTACAACTTTGCTCTTTGGAGCTGCAACCAAGAACCATGAGCTCAACGTCTGCTGGACAAGTGGACTCGTTTGACCTCTTTTTAAAGTCAACTCCTGATGTCGAGCTTAATTCACTACAAATACATAAAGAGTCTAGTGTCGGTTCCAGTATATCTAAACATATGTCAGAAAGCCCGCATTTGGATGACACTATATTAGAACGAGCTGAATCGCACAAAGCTACTACAGGTGAAGTGAATTTGGAAGACAAAAAGAGAGGGAATGCTACGATAAATCCAGATGAAACTATACCGCATGATTTGCAACTTCATAATGAAAAGGAAACTGCTCGTTCAAAGGCTGATTTCAAACCCAAATCTTCTGAAGTTTCCTCCCCTTCAACTCTGTCCAAGTTGAAATCACCAGAGGTGAAAACCGGAAATCTAAAGAATGAACATCAAGAGGAGGCTATTGCAATGGCTCCAGAATCGGGTCATAATAACATTGATGCCGATTCACAACAGGATAATTCAAAAGTTTCCGCCTACGCAAGATTAGAATTTGAAAATTTTATATTTTATGTTCAAACATTGCAGGTGGTATTGGGTAGAAAATCTGAGCATGATCAATTACACTCTGTTGATGTTCACCTTGGCGCCGGTAAGGCTATTTCAAGAAAACATGCTAAGATATTTTACAACTTTGGTACTGAAAGATTTGAATTATCAATTCAAGGAAAAAATGGTGCATTTGTTGATGACACTTTCATTGAGAGAGGAGCAACAGTACCTTTGACGAATAAATCTAAAATTCAAATAGGTCAAATAGTGTTCAGATTTGTTCTACCGGGCATGAACCCTTCCGAAAAATTAGAGAGCCCGTCCAAACCTATAAACCCTTCAGATGCTATTTCTTTAAGAAGCTCACTTTACATAAATCATTCAACAGAAGGTTTACAGAATAGTAATCCAGGTGAGAATACTCCAAATCTCACAAGTGAAGATTTTGAACCTGTAAACGCCAAGGGCAAAATTAAATCTACCCCTGCTTCAGGAACATCAACATCAACAGCAACAAAACAAAGCATCGAAGTCAAAGCTCCAACTGCTTCAAGTACGGCAGCTTCAACTCCATCATCCATAGCAAAAAATGATAAGAGTAAAAATCTCACACCTGCCTCCACCACTGCCAAACCCCACATAGATACAACAAAGTCTACAACAGCTTCTACTGCTGCCAAGGCTACGAATCCAACCTTCCCAACACCATCAGCACCATTGTCAGCACCATCAGTATCAGCATCACCTGTACAATCACCAAATGTACCCATTTCTTCATCGGCAGAAGCTATTCTGAAGAAAGCTAAGGACAAGAAACCTCCTAGACCACCTAAGCCGCCGAAAAAGGTTTACACGACTGAGGAAATCCCTGAAGAATATAGAGCCAAACCGGCTTGCTCATATTCCAACTTGATTGCAACATGTCTAAGAACTCATGGTACTCCAAAGGGTATGTCTCTAGCTGAGATCTACAAATCGATTAGAGATATTTTCCCATATTACACATATTGTCCTGATGGCTGGCAAAGTTCAGTTCGTCATAACCTATCGCTAAATAAGGCTTTTAGAAAAGTTTCTAAGGAGGGGAAAGGTTGGTTATGGGGCTTAGACGAAGAGTACTGTGCAGAGAAAGAGAGACAGAAAAAGAAACAGCAAGAGGTAGCCGCAGCAAAGGCGAAAGCTGCAGCTTTGAAGTTGGAACAGCAACAACAGCAACAACACAAACTGCAGCAGCAGAGACTGGAACAACAGAAACAATTACAAATGGCACAAGCTGCACAAGCTGCCCAACAGCAGTTTCAGAAACAAAACTTGCAAAGTACATCTACTGCTGGTCCATTACCCAATGTTCAAGGGCCACAAAATAAGACACTTCCTCAATTGAGTCAAAATAAACTGGCTAGCCCTGGTTTATTAGGCCACCCTCCACCTTCTTCTATTAGTTCACCATCTTTGTCGAACAATCAGAAATTGAATACTAATCTACCTTTACAATCTAACGCAAGACCAGCAGTTGGCCAACAAGTACCAGCTTTACAGTCTAAACCAGAGACCAATCTAGTTTACCAACCAAATCAATCACAAATTCCAAAGTTCACGACCACCAACGTATCACAACCACCTAATCAAAGCCAGATACCAATATTTCAAAGCACCACTTCTCAAGTCAACAACCCACTTCAGCTCAAGAATCCTAGTATTCAAGCTCAACTAGCTGCAAATCGTGGCATAACTGGAGTTCCACAGATTAATAGAGCATCACCATCTCCACAAAATTTCAATGTCAAACCTAACAGCTTGAATGCTGATACGAAAAAGGCATTGACTCATCTACAACAACAACTTGTGATACTGTCCAAGGATTTGCGGACTTTGGTAGACAAGCCGACAATCTCTCAAATTTTGACGCAAGCTATTGCTATGACCATTGCTCAGGTCACACAAGCTGCTAAAACTAAGGGTATTACAACTGATCCACTAGCAACATTAATCGATACGAACCCCCAACAGCTTACAAGAATTTTAACAGTGGCCTTGAATGCTGCCACCTATAAGGTAACAAATGGTCGAATCAAGGCACCATTGAGTTTGCCTCAATCAGTTAGCAATTCCAATCCAGCTTCGAGAAGTAGCACGCCAGTTGGAATCCCAAGATCATCAACCCCAAGTTTACCTTCGAAGATTGTTGAACAGTCTGCAGCAGTGCGATCCTCACCATCAGTGCAGGAAGTCAAGGTACAGAGTCAAAACCCAGCGTCTGTTTCTCCGGGAATTAAGGTGCTAAACTCACCTCAAGCTCAACGAGTGATACCTGCAACGACATCAGCACCGTCAAACACTATCAATGCTAAATCGAGTATTCCTCTAACAGCACAAACGGTACCACATTCCACTGCACAGAGGCCCCAGATACAGCAAGCAGTACAATCACATGCACAAACACCTTCACAAGCACAAACACCTTCGCAAACACAAATACAAGCACCAACACAAGTAACAACACAAGCACAAGCAACATCACAACCAGAATCATCGTCAACTGCCCAGGCTTCTCCTCAGGTAAAGGCGAACTTTCAAGCACAGCAGCAACCTGCTCCTGCACCTCTACCTCCATTACAAGCACAAGTCCCAACACAACCTAAGGCCGCCTCAAATACTTCATTGCAGACGAACACAGCCATCCAAGCACAAAAGCAGAGTCTTACTCAAACTTCGCTTCCAGCCCGATCTCAAACCCAACCATCTCCGACAGTACAGACACCTATTAGTGAAACTAAGGCAACAACAACATCTGACTTGGCACATTTACAGAGCCCGAATGCTGTACATAAATCATTAACACCAGTTTTAGGACTCTCGAAGCCCTCCACTGAAAGCCCTGTGTTGCAACCATCATCAATATCCAGTGTGGCAGAACAACCAAACAACTTAAAACATGATGGCACATCCACTATTACTGCCCTCAATGTCAACTCAGAATCAAATACTCATGCACCAACGACATTACTACAAGAGCCACCTGTTATACAGAGAGCTAGCGCGTCGCCAGTGGCTAACGATAAAAATTTAACAAAAAACTCAATAGAGTCTCGAACTGAACCTCAGGTACCAATAAAGACCGAAGCTTTAAAAGGAACGATCGATGAGCCAGATGCTACTATAAGTTCACAAGATGGAACAGCAGGTGACCTCAGCTCCTCTACAAGAGCCATTGCTGCTACCTCTACACCATTTACAAATGCAGGTGTTAGCACTTCACCACAGATCCATAGAGCCGAGTCTACCGTTGAAAAATCAAATTCTCCAATGCCAACCGCAAAAGCTGTAGTGGATCACCAGACAGAGGTCTCAGCATTCGTTGGTAAATCCGCTGCTGCTATAGGCACCGATGGAGGTACATTAAATGAGAATCATCATAAGACTCCATCAGTAGATCAAAAGGAGGAAGAATCTCCTGGTACGAAAGCGCAGATTAGCCAACAGCCTTTGATTACTGAAGCTTCAAGCGATGCTACAGTCAAGCAAGAGAAAGCTGATACTGTCAATTCTGACACTAATATACAAGATCAAGCCCAGAATTTTAACTTTTTGAATGATGATCTTGATGATCCAGAGTTTGATAAGGTTTTACGTTCTTTGTCCAAAGAAGGAACTCCAGATGTCGATGATAATAAAGAGGTGATGAATGATGAAGAGCTTAATAGATTACTATCATCTGACTTCTCCGGAGCGGTACATAACAGTGGTGATAGTAATACTAGAACAGTTGAAGTTGAACCAAACTCGAATAAGAGGACATTTGATCAGATTGATTCATCACAGATAGAGGAAGAGAGTAAGAAACTGATAAAGACTGAATAGAATAATCTGGACACGTATCTATATCAATATACTTATAATTCTAGTGGACTATATTACAGTTACTACGCTTTATTTATGTAGACCGTCATCTAAATTTATAGTAGTATACAGGGGGGAGGGAGGGAATTACTTGTAAAAAATTATTGTGGTCTAGACAACGACGTTGTTAAAAGAACCTTCTTTCTCCTTTATCTCGTAGAATGTTGGACCAACATCATGATTTCCATGGAATGTCCAACCATCTTCTGTGATATGATATAGATTGATGGAACCACCAGAGTAAGCATCTCTATGTGCAGCGGCCAAGATTGAACGCTTACCAAGGTATAAAGCTTCCTCTACTGTTAGATCCCATTTCAAATTTGAATCTAAAACACCGTAAGCAAAAGTTTGACCTGAACCAACACAGAATACTTCACCTTTAAGTCTTGTACCATCAGAATCGACGTAATATATTGTTGGACCTTCTTTTTTAGTATAACCACAGATCATGGTACCCATTGATAATCCCATACCTTTATAGGAATAGACCAGATTTGACAATATTTTAGAAGCAGCGGCAACAGATATTCTTTGCTTTTCTCTTAGTTCATGTAATCTACATTGTGTACCTAACCAAGTCTCCCAAAACTGACAATCAGCAGCACCACCAGCCATAGTTCCCAATAAGAACGGATTAATTTCAATGACTTTTTTAACTGTTTGAGATGCAATCCAATTACCTGCAGTAGCTCTTGAATCAACAGCGACAACAATACCACCTTGAAATCTAAATGCCAGAGTAGTAGTACCATGTGCAATTTTGATCTTACAATCTGGATTTTGAGAGTCATCAGTGTGAGCTCTTAAGAAGTCTGTTGGTTGTGAAATAGGTGGCATTGAGATCGATGGGGCAAGTTTCAAATTAACACCATTTATAAAATCATGTTGAAGTTCATCTTCGTTGGAGTACCCTAGAGCATTTAGAGCCCCACTTTTTTGAGTGTATTTCGAAGCAATTGTATTCATGCTGATGATAGTAGTATTTTCGCAATTGTTCCGTTAATGATTTAATGATTGAAAATAAATTTAAAATCAACTAAATACTTCGTCTTTCTTCTTTATAACATTTGTTTTCAACTTCTCGATTTTTCTGGCTCTTCAATCGCCACTATGAATTGAAATAGAAATTATAAGTAAAAAATTTATTACGTAAAGAATTTTACCGGATCAAAATTTCGAGATCCGAAAACAGACTATTTCTATGGTTACGAAAATTTCTAACTAAAATCTTGAGGAAAGCTATAGTTAACTATTATATACACAGTATTGAAAGTTGACTATTATCTTTTTAGTTGGCATGTCTCTTGTTGCCTCCACCTTCTTTCCAGAGCCAGAGAGCTTCAATCGCATAGTTTCTCACACTGACATTTTTGGTGACACTTTCATCAGCACTTTCTTCTAAAGTTTCAATGATTCTAAGTTCATCAATCAAACCCCAGAACATTTGATCGAATCTGGTTGTCGCATTCTTAATAGCATCCTCATCAATGTTCATCTCAGGTTGTTCTTGATCGTCATAATCATTCGATTCTTCTGGTATAAATTCGGGAAGAATGTGACTTCTATATTTTCCTTTACCCAATTTATGTAAAATTCTACCAAGGGTTTGTATTGCGATAGATCTTTGTCCAGGAACAGTTGACCTACTTAAATGCGAGAGTTCTGTGAGGTTGTATCCAGCTAGTGCGGGGTTTTCTGAGTGATGGTGTAAACCTTCTGCAGTATTGACCTGGTTATTCTTAGAAGGTATTAAAAGATCACCTTTGAAATCAAATCTTAATTCAGAAACATCATCGAAGACGACATTTGAAGTGTCAATTTCAGGCAAAGGCTCCATCCATTTTAATTTCTCTGTGTCTTTAGGTAGAGATGGGAAATATTTTTGATGAAGTTTGTCATAGAACTCAGGATCGTTAATGTCCAGCTTTTCGTAGACTTCTTTAGTAGTGACATCATCATCAGTTGAAGAGTCAGTTGTTGGATTTGGAAAGTGAACATTGGCAACAGCTTCTTCAAAAGGTATATCTGAAGCATCTTGGTTAATCTGATACGAAGGTGGAGCAATCTCATCCAAATTCTCAGCATCTTCCCATTGCTCTTCTTGAAGAGTATTATTTTGAGTGATACTAGCAGCTTCATCGAAACGCACTTTCTTCTCAGTTTCAACCTCTCCTTTCAAATCATCTTCCAACTTATTAGTGGCTTTTGAAACATCTTTCAAGGATGACTGTAGACCTAGTGCTTCGTCAACAGTTTTTTTCTCTAAAGTTGGTTCAGTCCAGCTCTCACCATTTTTACCCCCACCGATCCAATCACCATAACCTTCAAATTCAGCATTTTCAGTCTTTTTTATCAATTTCTTTTCACTTCTCAACAGCAACTTCTGTAATACCTTAGGATCAAAATTATCTAGTAGTTCTTCCTTTTCTTGTAATCTTTGAGATTCACTCATATTATTCAAAATCTCTATATTTTCCAAATGTATCTTTTCAGCTTCCGACAAATGCTCATAGTTAAGTTTCTGTTTATCCTTTGGCAGCCTCTTCAAACCTGTTAATTCATCTCTTTCAAAACCATCCTTACTCTTCGTTTGTATCTTTGGTTCCTCATCTACTTTCTTCTTTTGTTCTCTTCTTGTCTTCCATGATCCTCTACCTAGTTTCGGTTTGGGGAACCCGTTGGGCGTTTGAACCGATTCAAAAGTGGGTTGAGAGGTAGAATCAATATCCCTTTCGACAATGTTACCCAATAAATCCATATTGAAATTTACGTATACACAGGCTCTGCTTTTTTGGACAATCTAATCACATTATTCAAGCTTTCTATATGTACTTAATTTTTTTTTGCCTTTATTGGAATACCTCATCGGCTTAGTAAGCATGATTAGGCCAAAGCGAAGAGAACAGATGCTAAACTACAACATTATCTAATTCTTATGTCGATTCGATCATTATTATATATTTGGGGTCGATTGATGTTATCAAAGTAAGAGATTCAACTATCTCCACACTGGTTTAGAAGAAGACGAGGAAGATGCCGATTTGGTGTTATAGATCGATTTGGACTTGGGTATAGTTGCAAATGAAGAGACGCTTCTTAAAGATGGAGGGTCGACAACTCTTAGGTTTCTCGTTGAAGTTGATTTGGAAAGCTTTGACGACAACGGATTTGCTGGACTCCCCATTGTTGTAGATCTAGGTAGTTTTTTCGCCCCAGTTAGCTTAGAAATATTACCTGTTATTGTCTTGGAACTTGGGAGTGTCTTCATAGAGGGCTTTTGTTTTAAAGACATGGTTGAGGTTGATTTGTGTAAAGTGCTAGATGAAGATGTTGAAAATGACGATGGTTGAGGGTTGAATGTTGGTTTTAGTGAAGGTTTAGTTGCAGATCTTGCGCTATTCAATACTGGATGTTTGATATCTCTTGAAATCTCTGGTATTGAAGGTTGATGTTTAAATCCCATGCTATTTCCACCATGTAGGATACTTTGTAAGTTTGTAGAGTTCTTTGACGGAGACAATTTTGAGTGTACTTCTTTCAATCCTAACTCGGTTTTCCTTCTCTTCACTGCATTTCCCATAACAGAAAGATTCGTTCTTTTGGAAAAAGGATCATAGGATGGTACATTTTCCTTTTCCACTTCTGAAGATTCCTGTCTTGATGAAAATTCAGTTTGGTCTTGAGAATTATTATTCAATCTGCTAGCGGCATAGTGAGATGATATAGATTCCAACTTAGTGAATCGGGCTCTCGGTTTTGGATTGTATCTTGAACTTCTTGGACTGATCATTGATTTCATATTGTGCGACCTCGATGAAGAGATCTTGGTGGCTGCTCTCTTATCTAATTCCTGTAAGACGTTATTACTTAGCTTGTTACTATAACCCAGTCTCTGACATTCTTGTGTGAGGGGGTCTGATGACTTTGGTTGCTGTGGTTGGTTGGAGTAGTAGTTTCCTGTTAGATGGTCTATATTCGGGTATAACGATTGGGATTGATGATGTTGATGTTGATGTTGAGGAGATATTCGGGTGAAATGGAAATCTGAAGCTGTAGGTGTTTTACCTTGAAAAAGCCTTTGTTCAGATGGTGGTGTCTTAGGAAAAGAGCCAGGAAAGTTAGACATTGTGCTGTGTTTGTTGTTGATGAGGTATCTATGCAAATTGACTGAAGTAAATGTTCTATTAAAGAGGTATGTTTAAAACTTTTTATTGGAGAATGTTGATATTAGCCACAAAAGTGGATGATATGAATCTTGACAAGTACTTTTCAAAAGACGTCGGAAGGTGAATTGATCACGATTAAACCACCAGGAACAATCTAACTTTAGTGATACAACACTATCTTTAAACATGGTTTCTCAAACATAATTTATGAAATCAATCTCAAAATTTTCATGATCTTTGTTCTTTTTCCTTTATGCATTGATGCTTTTTCAATTTTTTTTCGGTTTTGGGAAAAAGGTAAACACTGGATTCGGGGATACTTCTTTGATAAAGTCGGATAATCCTTTGGATTATTTCTAGCGATTACCTGTGTTAAGCTTTAAAGAAGTGTTATAATGTTGTAGTTATTCTTACATTTGAGGATTTGGCTTATTTAAGTCACCGAATACAGAGAGAAAGAGACAGATCTTGAATGACTACATTTCAAATTCTATCGAGAAATAGATTGGAATTAGCTTTATAATACAGAGTGTTCTTTGAAATAGATAAGTATTGGTAGAAGGTTAAGATCGGATAGATAGTGTAGGGTAGATGGATAAGAAGGGACAGCCATTAAATTGAAAAACATTGATGAGCACAATGCTCAAAAAGGAATATGTCAAACTAAGAGTGAAAGCAAACTAAGAATAATAAGGGAATAAGAAAGAAGAGCACAGAGACCATTAACATCATAATCGTAATCATCATCGATAGCAACATCAACATCTTCAAGAAATAAGACTATAGAACAACAACAATGGCAATAAATCAACAACATAAGTCATCAGTATAGAGTAAAATAAAAGAAATACTGCAAAAATAATAGGAACATCGCAATATATGTAAACATAAGTCAGTTCATTTAATCAAATAACACAATTCTTTAAGAGCCCAGGCTTTTTAAGTTTGGCAATACTATTGTACAGTCTCTTTTCTTCCACTTTACCTTTAATCTTCAGCTCATACTGTTTAAATCTATTCTTGTTCATTAGCAGCTAATCTTTCACGACGTTGTTGCTCTTTTTCCAAGTTTTGGTTCAAAAAGGATAAAGCCTTATCAACAGATCTGGTTGAACCGGTTAAGATAAAAGATCTTTCACCGTTTAAGTCATCTTCACTTGCAATGGTAATTTGAGCACCTGAAACTTTACGAATTTCTTGAATTCTTGAACCAGCTCTACCAATTAAACAACCAACTAAATCACTTGGGAAATTTATAGTCTTTGTAATAGATTCATAGTTGCTGTTATTACTGCTGTTTGAACCTGAATTACCAACACGATGAAAGTTGTTGTTATTACTATTGTGATTATTGTTGTTATTATTGATGTTATGAGGATTACGGGATGATGATGAAACTCTTGGAGTTGGTGAGTAGAAAGAGGTACCGGTGGCCGAATGCCAATCTTCAATTAAACAACGTGAAAGAATTTTGGTGGAACCTTCAATTGATTGAGGAGTACCTTGTAATTCAACCAATCTTTCGGTAGAATCATGTAAAAAATCCTTTGAAGCAACAATTTTAACGTCAAAGTTACTTTGTAGAGCTTTAATTCTAGCACCTTGTTTACCAATAATAGTACCCATTTGAGCATTTGGAATCAACAGTCTCAAACTTTGGAAACCTTGAGGAGCTGATGGTAATAGTCTTTTCAAAGGGAAAGATTGGAAAGTTGAGTCGTCAATTGGGGAGGCTAGTAAAGCTTCAGCAATTAAACCTAAAGCTTGAGATACACCTTCAAGCAGACCAGTAACGGTCAACACTCTATCTTGACATCCAGGTATAACCTGAGAAACACCAGCTTTAACAGCTGTGTTATCTCTTATGTTAGCAATGACAGAACCATTTTTACCAATGATGATTCCAGCCTCTTTAACAGAGACTAAAATTCTATATCCTATTATGGTTGGAGTTTGGTTGTCATTGGTTGGCAAGACTGAAGTATCAATTGGAGTTGAAGACGAAGCAGACTCTGTAGACTCTGCTGATTTTTGTTGATCAAATTCTTGACGTTCAGTTTGTTGTTGTTCTGATTGAGCTGATACTTGTTGCTGAAGATCTTGTGAAGTATTATCAGTGAAATTCGTGTCGAATAAAGATTCGGAAGGTTGGGTGGATGGGTCTTGAGACATGGTATATAAAGTTTAGTTGGAAGACTGTGATTGTTTGTATATGAATGGTCTTTTGTTTAAGTGCAATACAAAGGCAAGAAACAAGAAAGATGGTTGATATAGTAACGGCGAAGGCAGAGATGAGGAAGGGTTTTGGTAAGGGGAAAGGGGCGCTGTGAATCTGTAACTGTTATATGAAACTGTTGATTGCGTAAGAGTTGGTGACTAGTTTGTTTGTATGGGGACTAAAACTAATTGCAATTAAATTCCTATTTGATATTTGTAGAAAAGAACAGTGTTGTTTACTGGAGAAAGCATTTTTTTCTTCTTCCATTTACTTACAATATAACTAAGCAAAAAAAAAGACTAAAATTTAGCAGTAAAAAATTGGCAAAGGAAAAAATTTTCATACCAGAAAAATATTACATAAGCAAAGATCATCAAAATGCGGATAGTCACGTGCAGTGGTATACTAATGAACTCCTCCCCCCGCCTTTCCTCCTACTATATAGAAACTTAGGTTCAGTTGTTGATATCAATGCTGAAAAGGTATTCTCTAAAAGGGAACTTTCCAAGGCTTGAGTCTGTTGCCAGGGTTCCTCATTTTTTTCTCTTTGAAATGACGTTGGTCAGAAGGGTACATCATCTTCAATGATCGTTCCCCTGTAGTGTAGTACTCTTCATAGTTGTCTATAACATCGTCATGTTCAAATGTCAATTCGGATGTGTCTATTCCTTGTATTAGCATATAGACCTGCTTCTCAATTCTATTCTCCTTATGGTCTATCAGTGTATAGAACATATAATCATTCTTAACGTTAAACTGGTTTAAAAAAGGTGTGAACTCTAAGTATAAAAAAGTTAGATCAATTTTCGGATATAGGCCAATTTCTTCCATTACAATTTCTACTTCTTCTAATTCACTTTTGATCTCCAAATCACCCAAGTTTAAGACACTTGGATGGTCAACGGGTAATATCTCGTTTAGAAATGTAGGAGGATAGTAATAGTCGACTTTGGAGAAATGTTTAAGTTGAAATCCTGTTGTACCTAATCCTCTTGATGATCGTTTGTTTAATATACCGAGATGGAAGTTATATGAACCCTTGGGTATTTTTATTGTCTTTTTGAAATTAAATGTTTGCACATTTTTCAAATGCAGTGTTCCACCTTGAAAGGTATAACCCTTTGAAGTGTTATCAATGCTTTGTATTTGAAAATCTTTTGGTTCGAAGTATATTCTCCTACTTTTGAAGAATGAATAGAATAATGTCCAGTTCAATTCAGGATTGAATATTTTGGAGAGGGATCCATTGAAAAAATCAAGTGAGTCTTGATATTGCACAAATTTATCAAAATTAATTCTATTTATATCAATTATCTGAGATACTTTAAGCTTTATCAGTTGATTATAGATCTTGAGGAACTCCTTGTTGAGGAATCGGAGATCTCTATTGAGTTCTAACAATCTGAGTTTAAGCTCTGTGGGTAGCTTATCAATCATCTTTTATCCAAGGAATTCTTATCAGTTATAACCTGTCCAAACCGTGAAATAACTTGAGCCATTGAAGTCTCTTCTCATCTGTTACCATGGTAAATATAGATTGCAACCCATAATATAATTATCATTATGATCTTTTATAGTTCCGACCTACAATTTTTCACGTGCAACATTCTTTCAGATTAAGCTGATTTCCGACAGAACTTCTTCGAACTTCAAAGAAAAGCCTGCTGAAGGGCAAAAAAAAAAAAGAGCTCGCTTTTTCTGGCAAAGTCAAATGTTTATATATAAAAAGAAAGCGTTCAACTTGTTCAAAGACTGAGTTATTAAAGAATTACCATTGATACATAACGGTTATCAAACAGCACTAAAAATTTACTCCTGATACTTTTATTTCACTCAATTAATCACAATGTCTACACATCCAGAAGGTAAGTAAACAGAAAGATGATAGGGATTGGAAGAGCTATCTCTCTCCTACATTTGAAATTAATTGCCATCACATATACTAACAATTTGATATTAGTTTTATGGGCTCAAAGATCCAACGAGACCGATGCCGCTAAGAACATATTATACATTACAGTAAGAATTCCAGATGCTACGAATTATAAAGTTGATCTAACTTCAACTCATCTAAAGATTGATTCTGATTCAGAAGATTCTAAAGATCATTATAAATTAGATTTGGAATTTTTTGATGAAATTGATACTGAAAATAGTTCAAAATCTGTTTCTGGTAATTCATTCCATTTCACTTTAAGAAAAGCTAAGAAACAAAATGAATTCTGGCCAAGATTGATAAAGGAAAAATTAAAAGTTCATTATATCAAAACTGATTTCAGCAAATGGGTTGATGAAGACGAACAAGAAGATCATGTTGATGCTGAAGATTTTGGTGGAGCTGGTGGATTCCCAGGTGGTGCCGAAGGTGGATTCCCAGGTGCCGGAGGTGCAGGTGGATTCCCAGGAGCTGAAGGATTTGATCTTAATCAATTGAAAGAATTACAAAAATTAGCAGGTGGTGCAGGTGGTGCAGGCGGTGCTGGAGGTTTAGATTTCAGTCAACTAGCTGGAGGACTGGGCGGTGCTGGGGGTGAAGGTGGTTTAGATTTTAGTAAATTTGCTGGTGAAGGTGCCGGTGCCAGTGCAACTGAAGGCGATTTCAGTTCAAGTGGCGATGAAGAAGAAGAAGAAACTACAGAACAAAAGAAAGAAGCTCAGGTTTAGTACTCAGTAAATGTATATATATATATAAGTATCATTTAAAGCTTAAAGTTTTGTAGAAGCGGATGTTGGAGAAGTAGATGATTGCTAGACAGCTTGAAATTTTATGTCATCTTTAGTCAACAGTTGACTGGCTGTGAATTTTTCACCAGCTTGTAAAGTCTTGAAATCATGAACGTAACCAGGTTCAACACAAACCATGTTTTTATACCCATCTTTAGGTTGGAAATCTGCCAAACCGTTTGATTTATCAACCCATGGATTCCAAACAACAATATCCGGTAAGTTTTCTCTGGTTAAAGTATGTTTTGCTTTTCCTAATTCAATAATTTGTACAATCTTATCAGTGGTAACTTTTTGATATACCCTATCAACTTCTTCATTAAAATTAACAACTGGTTGCTTTTCTTCATAAGTTTGTTGTAATAGTTGATCATAACATATTTGACCTGGTAAGTTTGAAACCAAAGTGTCCTCTATATCATTAATTTTCAAATATGTATGGAACAGCCAGTTGAATTCCCAGGCATGATCATCAACGTTTTCAATTTCAATTGTAGTTTTCAAAGATTCATCTCCTAATGCAATTGAAAGAATCAAAGTGAAATCGTTTCCTGGCCATTTACTTAATAGTTCCTCTGATACTTGTTCAGGACTTAGAGCAAATTGAACAGTAACAGGATTTGATTTGGTCTGACCTAAAAATTCCCATGTTGAAGTTCTAGCAAAACCATGTTGTGGGAGATTTTTAGTTGAACCTTCAGTTTTTTTACCAAAAACTGGGAAAACTAATGGAATACCACCTCTAACAGCTTTTGAACCATCTAGTTTAGCACCAGTGGATAACCATAATTGCTCTTCTCCACGTAATTTCCAAGATAGGACATTTGCACCGTATTTTAAAATAGTTACGCTAGTGGTGGAGTCAGTTGGATGAGTGACAACAACCTTATCTTCGTGTTCTTCAATGGACATGGTTTCGTTTTGTAGTGTTGTTCAGGATTGTGTATAGAGAAACGCACAAGGTACAATCGTGTCTTTTTATGTTCAACTTAAAGCGGTGTAAATGTAAAACGTTTTGAAGATTGCCAAAAAGGACAAATGTTTTAAATTTCAAATTGCCGGTTCTCTGTTGCCTCGGAAACCCATCTCTTCTTCCACTAGATTAAAAAGCTATAATTCTGGTATTTAAATAGTGGTTTAATATAGTGCGTTTACAATGATCGGATTGATCAGTTTGTCTACAAATGGTTCATCCAATCTTCTGTTGGCATAGTGATCACAACTCAAGTCCTGCTATTGTATAGCTATTTACTAAAGCCCATGAAAATTGTTAGCACCAGTAAAAAGTTAGACATGTATATCTGGTGTTTGGATGGTTTTTCATCCTCTCCTTATTTTTATTTCTCCACTTAAAAAACAGTCAGCGACGATAATAAGTAGAGCTGAAAGGAAACAGTCTAAGGTGAATGAATAAATCACAAGTGACGGTGACTGAAATTTAACATTATTACTGCTCACGATGTCGTCTGCACTCCCACTGCCATTCACAGCTCAGAATAGAACTCTTATCATGTCACTTTACCGACAATCCCTAAAACTCTCCAGAGACTGGATCTCTAAAAGAGATTTGTATCGTATCCAAGCATTAGAAATCCGCAAGCAATTTGAGTTGAACAAGGATATCAAGAATCCAAAAGAGTTGAGTCTATTGGTGAGACAAACACAGGAGAAACTGGAAAAATATAAACATCCAGATCCATTCATCCCACCAACTAGACCAGGTGGTACTAAATTTGAGAGATACGTTCCTCCTGTTCTGGACAAACCATTACCTTATAACTATTAGATTCCATTATTACCATTTAACGAAATCAGCATGTTTGAAGGCATAGTGCGGGTTGAGCTCCAGACTATTTTCCCTGAGCTGCGGCATTAGTCTGACTAGTTCATTTACCACGTCTGACGATATTGCTGCTAATTATTTATTATTTATTTATTCATTATCTATTTATTTATTTATATTTATTTATTCTATATTTATAGCTTCAAAGTTTAATACCAAACTCTGAGGAACTATTTATTATGTAGTGTATTTATTTAAAGATATTACTAATATAATTCAATGTTGTTCACTGTTTATTATATATACGAAAATCATATACATGATCCACCTTCGCTCAATACACCTTAATTCTGTACTACAGAACTGTATAAGAATACATGTATGTGGCACCAAGAGTGCTGATTAGATATAAACTGTTTCAAGCTGAAAACTTGCTTAACACTCTATCATGCAAATAGTCAATACTAAACTCCAGACTGTCCAAATCAGTTAGAATTCCACTAGTCAGTGGAATAATAGTTCCCTTATTTTTCAAGTTCTCCTTGTGTTTGACCAACAATGATGAGCCAAACTTGAACTCTTCGTCTAAAGAATCCTTTGCATTTGAAGTTTCAACAGTTATGTAAAATTTGTACTGGCCTTTAAGAATTTTTAGTTCAATTGAAGTTTTGATAACTTTGAACGTCTTTAACTGACTCCTGTAGTATAAAATTTCAAATCTCTTAAAGTTTTTCACAATGATTTGAGTTTGCACGTTGCTTTGAGATTCAAGGTTTGAGGATTTTTTCTGCGAAATTTCATCCAATTTCCAAAGTAATTTCTTGGAGTTTTGTAAATATTTAAACAGTTTACCCAATCCATAATTATTTAAAAAGATTTGTATGGAGTCCAAGCATAAATTATGAGGATTATTTGGTTCAAACTCTATTTGAAAGTTATTCTTCAGTTTACAAATTAATCCTTCATCGCTTTTCGTCTTACCATCCTCTTGCTTTAAATCATAGTTCGAAATTTTAGTAATATCATCATACTTAAAAACAATTTCGTCCAATTTAACAGAAACTAAGTTCAATTTCTCCATTTGTAAGAAATTGATCAACTCTATGATCTTGGAAAGTTTTGTCAATTGTAATTTAAGTTCACTTAAAATTACTCCATGATCATTATTCTCCAGCTCATCAAACCTTTTAAAGGATTGGGATACAGTGAAAATGCCTCTCTTTTGATCGATTTTAATCTCTTCAGAACCCAATTCTAAATTTGTTAAAAACTTTTCTGAAATATTTAAACGTCCCTTAATTTCAACTCTCAATTGGAATGATGAAAATTCTTGGATCAGATTGAACTTCAAGTACAATAAATCTGAACAATTTTGAATAGGTATAAAACTTTGTGTTTGAATTATTATTAACCCATCATTTTTAATGTCTTCCACTTCATCCTTTTCTGTAGAAAGAGCTGTTTCCTCAATATCGTCTTCTGCCCTTTCAGAATCATCAAAAATCTTATAAACAGATCCTTGTAGCTCATTTTTGACAAGGTGAATAAATACTTTTCTTGTAATGAAATTTATCAACTTCTTCGAGTTTTTATAGTCAATTGAATAGTTGAGTTGTAATTCAACAAGATTGCTCAATTGATAAATACCTTGTGTCGATGAAACTGTACCAATGAAAGATCTGATGCTATGTGAGTCTATTAACAGTATTAAAAACCAATTTTTCGGCCATTCTCTTCTGGTATAAAATTTTAAATTCGAAATTCTTTGAGTGAATTCATTAGAAACTGTTGAGATATTGCCTGGTAGTGAAGAAGATGAGGAAGTTGATGGAAATGAGAAGGAGGAAGAGGAATTGGGGACATTCGGTAGAGATTGAACTGACAAAAGTTTTTTTAGCTCATTAATATTTAGCTTGATTAAATCATTTTGAAACCAATTAGTTACTGACAATATAGTTGAAATTTCCATGAGTCTTAAATTCAACTTGATCTTCTTTATGTTTTCATTGATTCTTTCAAAATCATCCAAATTCAATTTCTTCAAAGAATTTATTAAGAATGGAGTTGGATTTTTGAAATAAAACAATCCTGTTAGTTCATTAATCTGTAGTATAGACTTAGAAATATATAAATCATCAATCTTTGAGTATATTGACTGTGTATGTTTGTATTGTATTGTCTTCAAGAAAAACTCAATATCCTCAATTTCATCTTGAAATATCTCCACAAATTCTCCATTTTTGAACCATTTGAAGACTATTTGATTGTTTGACTCGGAATCTATTCCAATTTCAATATATGAGTTTTTGAAAACAAAAGAGTTTACCCAATAATTTAATACTATTAAAAATTTCTCTGGATAGTACTGATGCTTGATATTAGGAATTGTAGAAAGCTTTTTATGCAAAAAGTAAAGGTTCATAGTATTATTGAAATTAATCAAAGTTTTCTCCAACTCTTTAAAATTATTATGTTTCAATACCTCATTTGATATTTTGATTATTTTCTTGTTGTTTATTTCAATCTTTTTGAATTGGAAATCAATCATAATAAATGGAGAGTCCTCATCCAATGTACTTAGTTTGAATGAATAGTCCTTTAAATCTATGGAAATTCTACCATCTTTGATCTCATATGATGTCAAAAAACTTGAAGGAATATCATCTACCAAAGCTAATTTCATAGAAAGAATGATATTTAAATTCTGTAAGGTTTTCAGAATTTTTTCATTCGTCAAACTTTGACTTATTAAATTATGCGAAGGTAAATTTGGTTTACCATTTTTGAAAACTTCCAAAGCTGTTATCAAATCAGGATTTGGCAACTTTGCGCTAATTAATGACTGATTTATAGATTTTAAAGACCATATAAGGTTAGTGAAAAATTGTGTTTGTTCTCTTAGCCAACTTAATAAATCAATAAGTTTTGTGAAATCTTTCGACGAATTTTTCGACCATTTAACTAAAACGTAAAGCCTCACGAATTCTTGTCTTAGATACACTATGAGATTTAGCAAATTTTTCTTTTTGATCTCATCATTTGGCTTAGTTGAAATGACATGGGATAATTCAGCAAATGAAAACTCACTGAATTTTTTAAGAATGGACTGTAGTGATGTGATATTTGTGGTGATATGGGGTATTGGTGGTGGTGGGTTGTGCTGAAGCTCAGACATAAAGGCTATTTTTTCAAACTGTGTATTTTTGCTGTCGATAGTTTATGAGCGTAACTGTGAGCTTGAGTGGTTGCTATCTTTTGCTTGAAAATGTGGATGTACGTTGGCGGTAAGGTGGGGGATGTTATATAGAGTACAAAGTATTAAGACAGCCAGCAACGGACAAACCAGCTAAATTATGAACAAGTAGTCTAATTAAATAAATAATTGACAAAGAATACGATTGATCTATCGTTTGTTTCAGCAATCGCGCTGTTTCTTGTTTCTTTCCTTTTCCGTTGTTTCGATAACAAAAGCCGCCCTGTCAACTTATTTCATTTTTCTTTCCATGTTTTATTATATTTCAATCGTCTTTTCTGTTGATGTTTTTTTTTTTTTTAGTGTGGAATATTTACTGGTTGTGCAAAAGAAAATGAAAAGAACAGGTTCGCGGCCTTTTCTGGGCTTACCGCGACCGCAACAGCTATAGGTTTTGGAATAGAGACAAAAGCTAGTTGAATGGTGTTATAAACGAATTAGCATTTTTGTTCAATAAATCCATAGTTTATTTTCGTATTCGAGTTTGATTTTCATTGTCGTATAACATATATGAAGAACGTTAAAATGGTGGTTGTTCGATAGACAAGAGAGAGAGATACAAGCAAGTACAGTTCAAATTTAAACCCTTCACATATTAGCTTTCTGACTAGAGAACAAATCAACCTTCCCATCAGTAAATTGGTTCAATTTGATTTTCGATTCAAATTTTTTCACGTAATGTCCGTAACATCACAATTTTTAACAATAGAGTTCGTTACCTCAATTTCCACCAGACGGCATTTAGGGAAACAGATTCTGCCAAAAATGACGGTCAAAACTCCGGTGAAGCTCTCACCCGAATTATTATCTAGTGAGATAAGATAAAGAAAACTAGAAATAGTGAGCGCGCGATTGTACATCTTCTGAGTTGTATGCTACTAAGTTCAGTACAAATGGACATAGATTAAGGCCGATACACGCTTTAAATTGAGAAATGCCACCAGAAGAGCCTTAAAATAAATTGATATATAGATTGATGTTTTCCGCTCTTTAAAAAATAGATACTTCGATAACTTCTGTTCTCTCTACCTATGCCTAAGTCCGAGTTGAGTTCAAAGAACAAGGCTTGACCCAATTCTGCTCAGTATCCTTTTGTTTCACTGACTCCAGCTCTTTGAAAAGGATGCAAAAGCTGTTTACTCATTGGCAAGATTCTTTTGTTTAACTCAAAGCTGCTTAATCTCTTTTAAAAGCCCAGTTATTACGCCTTGTAAACCTGCCAAAGAAAAAAAAATCAAAGATTCAAGAAAAAAAAAAAAATCGCAGAAAACGATTGAGTTCTGCGAGACACACACAAAAAGCCAAAAACGGCGTAAATAAAAACAAAAACATTATCAAACTTAAAAAAAGTTGGCAGCCAATTTGACATTATTCTTACCGTCTTCAACTTCATCACATTCATTCAATTATCGTTAATCAAGGGTACATCTCCGGCTCAATTTGGGTTCTTACCAAAAGCCATATCTTTTCATATCAATTATACGTCTTATGCTACGGTCCCGCCAACTATATAAGGAACATACTCATCACTGAATCTCTCTCCACCGATATAATGACTGATGAAGATCCCATAATTTCACCATCGAAAAATAGAAGAGGATCTTCCTCGTCCAGGTACCTATTCAAAAGAGTGTTTGGTGATAATAGTGCCGAGCAAGAGCAGTCAGACTTGTACAATCAACTCTATATACAGACAGCGTTATCTCCAGAAACAAATTCCTCTATCACGAGCAGTTCGTTTTCGCCAGAATTCGACTCATTGACAGAACTACCATCCCCGATCGTAAATTCAGATCCATCAAACTCACAATCAATGATAGAATCACTACTAATACCTTCACCAAGAGTCCCAGTTGCCTCACCTAAAAAAGGTTACGGCACTCTGACAGCAAGACCCTCATCTATATTGCAGTCTGATTATTACAATTCTAATTCAAATGACAATCGAATCATTTCAGAGTTCCATCCAGTGATACAAAGAACATCAATTTCATCAATAGGCGCATCTGACCCTAAAAGAAATTTTTCATCTCCTCTGCAAAATCAAGTAAGAGGTGAAAAAGGTTTGGAACGTGAGGAACAACGTCAACAACAACATGAACCATCACAATCACAGGTCAAACATGAACAGCATGATAAGCCAGATCTGAACCCTGATCTAAAGCAACATGTGGTATATCAAGGCATAGACAATAAAAACCATAGACATCAGTGGGAACACGTCAGACAACTAGGTAAAGGAAACTTTAGTACTGTTGTTCTTGGAAAACTAATACTGGACAACGATGATCCTCATGACGACGCTGATGATCAAGCACTTGAAAATGTTGCTATCAAAATAGTTCTTCTCCCCCCAAGCAAAGAAACAAGGTCGAGAGTAGAGAGCTCGTTAAGACGAGAAATTGAACTTTTAAAATTGATGCACCATCCTTCGATAATCAAGCTCCTTGGACTCAACATCTCTAGAGATAAATATCTCATCATAACACCATTCTGTAAAGGTGGTGACTTGTTTGAGTTGGCTTCAAAATATAGGTCTAAAATGAATCCTATGTTGATTAGAAAGTTATTTGCAGAGATAGCAATTGGTGTCGCGTATCTACATAAGAACAACATTGTTCATAGAGATATCAAGTTGGAAAACATCTTAATAAAATTTGATGTCAAGGCGCTACTTCAGATAAAGCCATATGACTATCAGTACCATTCACTTGTCGCAATTACCGATTTTGGCTTATCAAGAATAATAGACCCTAATGATCCCTTATTGACGACTCGCTGTGGGTCTGAAGATTACGTTCCACCAGAACTCTTGATTGGTCTACCCTATGATGGTAGACAAACAGATAGTTGGGCATTAGGCGTGTTATTGTACTCAATAATGGAAGGTCGCTTACCCTTTGATCCTCCTCCAAATAAATCCGTCAGAGGAAGACAATCGAGAGTGGCTCATAGAATAGCTAGAATCGACTGGGCTTGGTACGCGTTCAGCGAGGAGGCCAAGAATGTTTCCTGGTTTGAGAAGGATGGCTGGAACGAAGAAAAGTATATCGTCGAGAATTTATTAATTAGGCGAGAGAATAGACTAACTTCGAAGGAAGTTTGCGATTTGAGCTATGTTAATGATATTTTACCAGGTGACTATAAACAGTTCTGAGCTACAACTCGATTATGGAAATTCCATGGGGCTTATTCCCAATTAGATAAAGTAGTGACAAGTTATGACGAGTCATGTAATAATAGTTAAGTCATACAAAAGCAATATGCTTCCACTTGGATAATGCCAAGTAACAGCTAATGGACAATCAAAAGCTAGCTAATAGAAAGAAAAAATAGACATAGAATACCTCAATAGCTACTATCAATCCTAGACCATAAGTTTGTAAGTATGTAGAAGTCTTTGAATCTGACCCGCACTATTTTCGATGTCTTTATCAATCTCTGATTTACCCCATAGAATTGAAAATTTCAAGGCTCGAAAAGAAAGTACGGGCAAAAAAACACAGTAGATAAAAGTCAGACAGCACATTATTAAAGAAGGAAACCAGTACTATTTAGAGTTCTTTTAAGCAACTGCACAGCTGATTTAGTCGAATATATTACCAGTGTGAACTTGTTGTCACTGAATGCACCGACGGGGAACTTTTCAGCTCAAAGAATCACCGAATTTGAAATAAAGCTGAAAGCCTATTATCATATTAGGTCCCTTCGAATCAAGTTTCTGTTCGCTTGCCTCAAGTAGTAATTTACTAATAAGGTTCATCTACTTTTAAGGTAATATCTAGAAGCTGTTTCAATTTCTTCTTCATTTATTCAGTTGGTCCTCCTGCGGAGTATCATTGCTCTTTAAAACCTAGCATGGTTGACATATGACAATGCCCAAACAATCGTTCAGAGATTTACAAAGAACAGTGAAACAGCTACTCAACGTCATTGACACAAGTGAACATACAAGGAAGTCAATATTTGGATTCTCACACTATAGGTCGATAGTTGCCAGATCCCCAGTGGTTGATGTCCAATTAAGTCTCGTTAGGTTATACAAAGACTATATCTCGAATGCACCCATCTCGAACCAGCAGCATGATGTCAAGCCCAAAGGGAGGTTTAAACGAAGATCAATTAATGACGATATACACAGTCCTAATGTCCATCTTGATATCGAGGATGAATTATTTCATACGTTACAAAAGTCCAATTTGATGGCATATGGTGAGACGTCTAAAAGCATTGATGAAGCTGTAATAAGAGAAATTTTGACTTTAGAGCCCAAACCAAGTGCTCCGAAAGTGTTAGATTTGTTAAAAGGACAGAGTGGATTGCAACTCAACAAATTGGGCTTCAGAATGTTGCTGTACAAATATAAGGACCCAATACTAATATTCAAATTACTTGAGCAAATGGACAAACCGTGTCTGAAAGTTGAGTCGACCAGAAGGTTGAAATTCGATCTATTGAGAAATCTATTGACGCTTTTGGGAATTGATTTCATCGGTATCTTCGGAGTTGGGTTACCAATATCTTCTCTGATGTTGTTTGACGTCTATTTTGCAAATTTTTTGGTTTTCAAGTACTTTGTCATTGATACAGCTGTCAAATATAATAGATATTTTAACAAAGATGGATGCTTGTGTTGGCGACCTAATATTAGGGGAGTGTCGAGAATTTTTCAATACGATAAATTTTTGATGTACTCCAAGGCAATTGAGACCATGAAGGAATTATACTACACGAACGTTTCAAGCTACGAACTTCAAGAAACAAACTTGTTGAAATCTCTAAGGGTCAAAGGAATCAGCAAAACTGAAGATGTAGAAGAGATCATTGCAAAACAACTTAGAGAAAATGGACTAATGATGATCCCAGACTCAAAGGAGGAAATGTACAAGGAATACTGGAATAGTGGAGGAGATGGATTTGAATGGGTTGAACCAGATAGAGACCCAATTGAATTTCTGGAGATTTGAAGCATTCTATTGAGACTTCACTAAGGTTGTGTTTTTTCTGAACTGCTCTGCTCTTTTGTGTAATTGTTATACAGGATCATTCACCTGTTATTCCGCGAAAGTCCATAGCTGATTTACCTATTGATGAGATTCCAACTTTTGTGTCAGATTTCTCAAACATGGGGAATTTTTGATTATTGTTAGCGATCTGGTTTTGTTTTAGCCCTGGAGCAATTTTATACCTCAGCGGCTGATGCAAAATCAACTTTTAAAACGTATACTTGACGGTCAATTGATCAATGTTTTTGGTGATACATATGTGGAACAGTTTGAATTACAACATTGATTAATGTCATCATGTCAATTTCGATATCATACTTACTCCAGAGTATCACCTCCAGCTTCCAAGCATTTAGTGCTTACTGGTTGGAGATTCTCAATGACTTGAAAGGAATCCAAACCCAAGCGCCAAGGTTGCTAGACGCTACTGTGTCGACCAATAATTACGAGGTGAATGATGACAAAAGTGCGATTCAAGACTGGTTTGTTACGTTTGATGAATTTGAATATGAACCTCAGCGTTATGAGTTTAACTCAGATTCAAGTAACTCGCGGAATTCTTATATTGATTACATCGATAAAGGCTATATTGATGAGGAGATTACATATGATAGTGGGTATGCTGACTTTTTCGAGGGTATCGAATCAATCAGTAATGTGTTAAAAGATCTAAATTCACCTAAAAGGTCTGTTTCTAATCTTGATCAGACTACAATTGATTATTCTTCATCGCTGATATCAAACTATTATGTCTTTAGTTTTTTCATTTCGACATCAATGGTGATTTTCTTGACGTCTTTGTACACATGGAGAAACTGGCCTTCTGAACAGATTGACTCCGTGGATGTTGCAGTGGTGTTTCCAGACTTGAATGACAAGTCGCTATCCTTTTTCGAGAATGACGCCCCTTCTTTCACATCACTGAGTAATCATTCTCTCACCAATCACACCACTGGTCGAAGCGCTGGATTGAATTCTGATTTTGAATCTGAAGTGGAAGAAAAAAGTGAGAAAGCAACATCTTCCCCTGTGAGCATGGTTGCGATGACCCTGGGATCTTCACATGATGCTAATATAGACTTACCTCTGCTAAATTTGAGTCTGCTATCTGATGAACTCTATGAAAGAGAACAGTCGTTTCATGACGTACAGGGAACCAACTCAAATGTGGCTCTTTACGACTCATCTTTTCAACAGTTAGGACCGTTTACTTTAGATTCTGCAAACGAGGTCGAATTGATAACCACTAGGAGTGATAATGACAATATTTCTATTTCTTTCAGAAAGCACAGATCTATAAATAGAAATCCTTTTGATAGCGAAGTTTCTAATGGGCCAGACAAAATAAAATTTGAGCTACACGTACACGAACGTGATAAGCACATATCACCAGTGAAAATTTTTGAGAGAAACAATTATGTATTCAGTGGCAATGATGAGCAGAATTTTAAAGTGAGTCAGATATCACTGACGACTTTGAATCAAATAGAGGCTGATGGTACTCTTGAGGAGCGTAATAATGGGATGTTAGCAAAAACTTCCACAACTCAGCCTACTACCTCGGAAGGGGATCAAGAGGGTGTAGTGGTTGCAAAGCAGGATAGGTCAGTTATCAGGCCTCATACACCTCAACAATTACCAATAGAACAGAAGGGCAATCATAGTGTCCAATCAGAATATGGTGTATACGAGCATAAAACTTCTCCCAATATGTTCGATGATAGGCCACTGGTTGTGGAGGAAAGTGTGTATATTTTGAAGAGCACCACTCTGGATGACAAAGTGAATCCAACTGACCAAGAGCTGACACCTGTATGTGATGAACCACGCCCACTTGAGTTGGAGTTGCAAGAGAGTAAAGCCGATCTGTCATTGGTTCAAGGGGCAGATAGTTTGTTTAAGAGTCAGATGGTAGACAATTGGTCAAAGGACTCAAAGAGAAGCGGTTGTTTGATTGATAATCTGAGTGTTGATACTTCTGGGACTGAGCCTTATCATGAAAGCAATGATAGCAGTGTTTCCGGTGTGGTTGTTGACTATCAAGAGCCCGAAGGCAGTAATCAGCACAAACTAGAGCCACCAGAGTATGCAAACTTACAAATCTGTACCGAGAGCGCTTGCAGCTCTCAGAAATCACCGTTGGAGGACAATTCACTTCCTACTGCAGCAATCTCTTCAGGGCTACCTAGAAAGGAATCTATATTGAGAGTGGTGTACAACGAAAGCAAAGCAGTGAGATCTCCCTCGAGAATTCCAATTCTTTCTCCTCGGAGACAAACTCATCAAACTATCAAATCATCTCCAAGATTAAAAACAAGCTCTGGTGGCAATAAACCCACTCCACTGATAAATTCTAAGATACTAACGCACTTCTTTACAGAGTTTGAGAATGACATAGAAACTTATTTGAATGAAGAATTTGGTGAAGATCCTGAATTTGAGTTGAATATAGATGTACTTGAAGCTTTGGATATAGTTGATATCAAGAAATTAATTGCTGCGTTTGAATATAAAGAAACGTCAGAAAACTGGAAAGAGAGACATGATAATCTTGATATTCTTCTTGGCATAGTTAGATTGCATTTACCAGAGGAGCATTACACATATGTACAGGAAATATTAACTCAGAACATAGTCCACATTATTGAGGCTTGCTCAACATCTAGATCCAAATTATTGGCTAAGACCATTGTGTTTTTAAGAGACTTTGTTTACTATGGAGACAACATAACGGAGATTACATTCTTATCCATACTGCATGCTTTGATACCATTAACCAGAGCATCACAGACGCTTTTGCACATCTGGAACCTTGCTTTTAAGTCATGCTGCTTGATAATACAGGCCATAGATTTCGAAAGTTTTATAAGAAATTTTGACAGTCTATTTCTGAACATACTTTCAGAAAAAAAGTTAAAGGGAGAAAAATATACATGCTTGTTCATGATCAAGCTTTATATACTAACGAACAACAAAAAATTAACTAAGAATCAACTCGATAAGGTCATTGAAAAACTAATAATATATGTTAAATCTTTGAGTGTTGATGGCTATCAAAAAACCAGAAATGAAGTGACAGAGCTTTATCTAATACTTTTAAAGCTAGACACAGGCTCACATCACTTAACTGATTACTATGACAACTTATCTACGTTTCTGCGATCAAAACTCTCAAGACCAGTGCCTGTTGATGCGATCTTTGAAATGGCAAATGGGTCCATCGGTAGCAGACTGATAGCTGACTCATGATGGTGATATATATGTATAATTGCGTTAATAAGCTTCTTAGGTGCAATGGACTCTAACAAGCGATGCGGGTGGTAGGTTGATTGAAGAGTCCAGATCAGATGATAATGCTACTCGATGTCTTATGTATTTTTCTCTCATTGTATTGTATAGTATTGTGTTATTCCTTTTCGCTTCTTATTTGGCATATTGCACCACGTACCCTGTCATACAATTACAGTTAAAATCAGGGAAGACAGTAGTGCGAGGAGGTGGGATTTAAAAATTAGCTGGGGTTGCCTGATTGTGCAGAAATTTTTTGGGGAAGGATCGGCTAATTAGATAAAATTTATAAATATTATACTTTTCAAGCAAAGTGTGCTGAAAAAAGTTCTAAACAGGAAAAAATAGTCTCCACGAGAATTCTATCAAATTTGGAGTTTTGTTAAAATTCTTTTTCCACTTTCAAAGCAAACAACTGTATTCCATCGTCCATTGCAGCAAAACCTCTCATCAATTATTGCATTATTCGATTATATAAATACCAGGAAAACTTTCACCAAACTAGTGTTTTTTTCTTTTTCAGTAATACCAAATTTTCAATACTTACCCCACATTGTGATTAATTATCTTCAAATAAACGCTTCAATGTCATCATCACTATCAAACCCATCCATCGTTTTAAAGAAAGTTGGTGAGATTGTTCTAGAGAACAGACCAGATCCAGTATTAGCTGATGATTATAGTGTCAAAATTGCCATCAAGAAAACAGGTATCTGTGGTTCAGATATCCATTACTACACCCATGGTAAAATTGGTCAATTCGTCGTCAACTCTCCAATGGTTTTAGGTCATGAGTCTTCTGGTGTTGTTGTGGAGATCGGTAGCAAGGTTACTAGAGTTCAAGTTGGTGATAAAGTTGCCATTGAACCTGGTGTACCAAGCAGATACAGTGATGAATTCAAGAGTGGTCACTATAATTTATGTCCACATATGGCATTTGCTGCCACTCCACCATACGATGGTACATTAGCAAGATACTACTTATCTCCAGAAGATTTTTTGATTAAATTGCCAGATCATGTGTCATTAGAAGAAGGTGCCTTAGTGGAACCTTTGAGTGTTGCCGTCCATGCTGCTAAAACTGCTGGCGTAAGATTCAACTCTCGAGTTGTCGTTTTCGGTGCTGGTCCAGTCGGTTTACTAACCGCAGGTGCTGTCAAGGCTTTAGGTGCAACTCAAGTCTTGGTTGTTGATATTTTTGACTCAAAACTAGCAATGGCCAAACAGATTGGTGCTACACATACTTTCAACTCTTTGAAAACAAAAGATTTCAAAGGTGACGTTTTGAAAATCCTAGGTCGAGAACCAAATATTGTTATTGAAGCCTCAGGTTCTGAAATTGCCATTAGAAATGGTATTGAAATCTTAAAAGCCGGTGGTGTATTTGTAGGCGTTGGTATGGGTAAAGAAAACGTTAACTTTCCAATTACAGATGTCATTACTAAAGAACTTTCCGTCAAAGGTAACTTCAGATATAGTCATGGTGATTATCAAGATGCAGTTGATTTAATCTCTACTGGTAAAATTGATGTTAAGTTGATTGTATCTCATAGATACAAATTTGACCAGACCAAGGATGCCTATGATTTCATCGTGTCTAATGGTAAAGACGTTGTCAAAACTATCATTGATGGCCCTGAAGAACAAGCCAAATTGTAAGCACTTTGTGAAAGTAGTGTTAATTATAGAATCATACTTGAATACAAAGTCCTGTTGAATTGAAAAGCATTGTTGTGATTTTGTAGCTTACCGTAGTACAAAACTTGAATTCGCTCGGGATTATAACTCTGACCGGGACTTTAGAAAAGGTAATATTATGTATATATATATATATGTATCAATATGTGTAGTGCTGTGTCTCTGTTCCATTATGTAATCGCTCAGCATAATCGAGAAAACGCGTTTATAAAATTGAAATAATTGTGTCAAGGAAGCACATACTGAATACTGAATAAAATGCTAAATCGTGATATCGAAAGCAGAAAAGATACGGTAAATGGACAATCATAGGCTAGCTAACCAGGAACGCTTATGGTGGACTTTGCAAAATCCCCAATTTTCTGCTGATATCCGGTCAATAATCAGTGATGGCCAACTAAGATCTTACCTCATCGACCATGTTATCACAAGGGACTGGCTACGACAAATGGCTGCAGAGTATCCGGATCCCTTGTTCATTCATCAACAAAGAGAAGCTGAAGCTGAACCTGAATCTAGAAATCATGATCAACCAAGAGAAGCTGAACCTGAAGCTGAACCTAGAAATCATGGAGATCATGAAGCTGAAGATCGAGGAATTGAACCTGCTGACTTTGATTTTGATTTTAATTTTGGAGCTCCAGAAGATAATGAAGACGAAGATCAAGAGGAGGGAGCAGTTGCTCCGATCGAAGCTAGACAATTCATCCGTCACGGATGTAAACGAATACGCATCAACAAACCGATCCCCCTATTGACTCAAGAACACGACACTCAACCATTGGGACTATTTGACTATGAAAATTTCGACGGTCCCACCTTGCGTGGACTAAACATAAATGGAAACCCGTCAATGGTCATGAATTGGCTGTTACGAGGTTATGACGAAGTCCTGTCTCGATTGGAATCCGGGAGGCCATTCAGCTCGGTCTCAGCAGCGTTGGAGCATGCATATATAGTATTTTCTTTGAAACACAAGGTATTTTACATTTTTCAATCTTTTAAAAATCAACCTCCTACACTTAAAAAAGGGATACTCACCACTAGAAACTATAGGTATGCCATCTGTTGGCTTTGTGAAGAAAGTCTTTTCGGAGTGAAAACTGTGTATTATGAAAACGGGTATTATGAGGCGTTTATTTCGTTTACAAATAAAGATAAAACGTTTGAAGTTCATAGATGCAAAATGGAGTCAATGAAACAACGGTTGAAACAACTCGCGCACAAGAGATTCAACGATCATCGAAATGAGGAAGTTAGAGATTCACAACTTCACGACATCGACCGTTACTCAACCATGTTCAATGACAATTGTCGAGCATTAAATACATATATGCTCTTGAAGAATATTCGCCCAATTCCGCACGCAGAAAGCGTAAAAATTTTGTATAGCCTTTTACTGCGGTACAAATCTGAGTTGGGTTATGATCAAACAATGAAGGAAACTGAAAGACTAAACCTACTTGCTAAACATATTGGCTATTTAACTTACAATATTTTAGGGCCAAATGATCAGGACATACTTGGCTACTTAAATAGAAAGCTGCTTCAAAATTCGGAAGAAGAAATTTCAGCTGAACTGGTGACAGATATGCAAGAGCATGTCACCAGATCAATAAGGGTACAAGCGAGATCTAACTATCTCACAACTATAGGAAAGAGAGACAAAACACTCTCCCACCTTTTGGGAGTTTTGGCCGCATTAAAGGATTTCAGTAACGTGATCATAGTTTTCAATGATAGCTCTGTGATTAGCAACCGTGGTAAACATTTTGATCAAGAGTTAACAAATATATTGCAAGAATGTCAGTTTAAAGATGAAGTCTCCCAGGATATAGTGCGAAAATGTAACCTTGGTGGTGTAGATTTAGATGAAGATGAAGAAGATGAAGATGATGAAGGTGCTGAAGGTGCTGAAGGTGCTGACGACAATAACATTCACGAATACAATGATGAGATGGATGTAAGACCCGGTAGAGGGCCTAAACAACCGTTTGTGGTACAGGTCGAGCCTGATGGCTCGATTGAGAACCCAAATCTTAAACGATCCTACCATTTCAAACAACTCACATCAGATCTTATCGAGATCATAAATTCTCTTGAGAGCGATTCGATAGTAGATGGTATCTTTTTTACAGACAATTCGACTGTATCTGAAGAAAAATACTTCAGCACCCTCCAAAAGTCCATTAGCCTAGGTGGAACCTTCTTTGATGAAAAGAGAAATGTTGACAATAAAGGAAAATTTTCTACTTTGTTGTCTGCTGTTTCTTTGAATGGTGAGAATAAGATCCAACCTATCAGTTTCATGTTAACGCATACAGAGGATGGAAAGTCATGGTTGGCATTTCTGCAAATCTTCAAAAAATTGTACCAAGAAAGGCTAAATTCAAGCGGTATGACCCTAATATCGGATAATTCAAAGGGTTTGACAAAATCCATGTTTCTTGCCTTTAAAGACTTGATACTTCGAGATCGTCTACAAATCAATATTTGCTGTCAACAATACAAAGTGAACCTGAAAAGGTATTCTGTTGATAAGAATATCGCGATCCAGAACTTTCTCACTGCGGTTCACTCGTGTTATGATGATACGATACAAAGAGCAAAGGATGTGCTACTAAATAACTTCAAGGTAGAACATCAACATAACCAATGCACAACATACACCATCCTACGTGATACTAGAATTTTGGAGAAAACATTTCGTACATTTTCAACTGGTGATGTGTATACATCGAACTCAGCTGAATGTTTTCATTCAATTATCAAACCAATTAAGAAAACTGGTCTTGTTAATATCATATTGGGACTTCTAATACTTCAAAAAGAAAGAATATCAATGCATAACAGACACCTTAAGTCTATCTCTAGAACGAAAGGCTTCACTAACTATGCTAGCGGACTTATCACTCTACAATTACTACTCAGTTCTTTCTTAATCGCCACAAAGCTTCCCAGTGCTAATCCTGAAGTGAAAGTATTTGAAATCGAAAAAAGACAAGACTCTCACTATATTGACTATAAACTTGTTTATTCACTTCATCAAGAATCAATTAACAATCGAAAACCAAATTACACAAACTCACGCGACATTGAGCTCTCGGAGGCATTCCATAAAACTTGCACAGTAACACTGGGTAATGATTCAAGCTCAACATATTGTTCAGGATGTAAAGCAGAAGGTTTTGCAAGCGTCATGTGTGTGCATATATTGAAAGCTATTGTTGAGTCGAAAAAACTCGGAGATTTTCGAGATATTACCTCACAGGTTATACGCAGGAAAGAAGTCTCCGAAACAATAGCCTTCGAAAAGGGCGAATACATATATGAAAGCTTGAAAGCCTATGTCCAAGAGTCAATGAGACCAGAGAAAAGTCTACTGGAAATTGAATTTGATTCTTACCCAACAATAGACACTCTGAAAAACGAAATTTCAGAAATCCGTAGCAAACATTTGCAAAAATTTATCATCCACGAAAGAAATGTTCAAGCCGGCGGTGGTGATGAGGAAGACGTTGCCAGACATTGAGGTTATGGTGATTACGCTTAGTAAATTATTTAGAAAGAAATATATCATTGTAATTTACTGTTGAAATTTATTGTAGTGATCCTTAATAATAAACAGCTATAGACTTTTTTTTTCCTGATCTTGATGTGTATTAGTTGGAGATGACACACTTTGAGACTCATAAGTACCTAGAAAATAGCAACCAGATGCAACATCTTTTCGGTAATCTCTAGTGCCCAAGCGACTGTTCTATATGAAAACTTCACATGGGACTCCCTTCACATTCTATGTTGAATTAGATTTCATTTCTAGTGTCAATAACTATTTGCATTTCCCAATAGAATTTTGAAATGGATTTTCAGGATATAATGAACGAATTTAACATCGCTATTTTTTTGAATTGATTATCGGGTAAGAGTACTAAAGTAAGTGATATGATCTTATTTACCACATCTCCTGACTAATTGATAGATCGCTCAACTATGTAAACTTGGTAATAAAATTATGATTTATACTATGGTACCTGTTTCTTCTTAGCTTAGATTCGTTAGTGAGTTCATCTAATGATAAAAGCTTCATGTAGAAAATGAGAAACGTATTTGAAAACTTCACCTACTTTCTTTGCATTTGAGCCATTTTACGTTTACCATTCCTCACTTCTGAATTCAAATTCAACACTCCTTTACCTTAAGGTGTTCGCTAATCTGATTTGAAGTTCTTTCCTGAACCAAGCTAACATTTGAACCTACCAGAAGGAATTTATATAACAATTGTACCACTCTTCTGAATATATATCTCCTTTTACATATCCACACAACAGTCCTGTTATTTTGTTTTCATGTGACGTTGCTTATATTTGATTCAAATACTTTCAATTGGATGATACCACTTAATTATGCTATTCAAGAGAGGCGAGGCTGGTGTGAGACTTAGTCAAATCAGTATTGTTACCAAATAAACATCTTGTTCTAAACTTTCGGAAACTAAGACGTCTTACACACCATGAGAAGCACCCAAAAGGTCGCTCTATACTTTATTTACGAGTACAACATTGTTCGTGGCCTTATATCAACCACATGAATTTGAATGATATCACCATCGAATTCTTTCTATGACAGACTAAATTCTTTGTTTTGTTCTTGATGCTATAACTTTCATTAAATTAGTCTAGTCTAACATTTTAAGCCCACCGTTTGATAGCCCTGACCTTCGTCTTTCTCCACTTTGCGAGAGCTGACTGATGCGAATACACTCGTGAGTACTTACTCTCGTACGTTGAGTTACAATAGGTACTAGTGGGTAAACATGCCAATTAAATAACAAATGATATCGTTTAGTGGATGTGAGAATAGCGAAGTTATAGTACCTTTTCGTTCTTTAAAATGTCAACACAAACTTAATATACGATTTTACATTGATAAATAAAACACTAAGAAAAATTCTAGCTGCTCCTAAGCGCCGAACTTTTGACTGGTTTAAACAGGCTTCAGGTTGCCGCTAGTTAAAAAAATTTGAACCGGAAAATAATCCGAAAAAAGAATCGGAAGTTTAAATATATAAAAAAAAAAAAACACCCAAAATTTAAACAATTTTAAAAGATACATTCTAAAACCCAGGGCACAAAATCTTCAGATCATGTCAAAAATTTTTTTTATGTTGTAAAAGAATGCGAGAAATGACAAACAGGTGCCAAAAAATTTCGCTAATTTGACTAGTGTTAAAAGCCTAAATAGACTTCTAGATCCTTTCTGTAAAAGCGCTTGAAACAGTTATTGGCGGAGATTGATACATCTGTTGCTCTATAGTAAAGCCTACTTTTTGTACATATCCATATTTGAACGTTGTCATTTATTATGCAACTGCTCTACCTTCTGTCGTTGGTAATACCTTTTACCTATGCCAAAACTCACACCTTCAACTATACCGCTAGCTATATAACAGCTAGTCCAGACGGTGTCAAAGAGAAAGAGGTGATAGGTTTCAACGGTCAGTGGCCATTACCAGAAATTCATGTTGATAAAGGCGATCGAGTGGAGCTATATTTGACAAATGGTTTAGTAAATAAGAATACATCTTTACATTTTCATGGATTGTTCATGAATGGAACCAACTACATGGATGGTCCACAATATGTTACACAATGTCCTATTCAACCAAATGATACTTTCCTTTACAATTTCACCGTTCCAGATCAAGCTGGTACATATTGGTACCATTCACATACAGGTGCTCAATATGGTGATGGTATGAGAGGTGCTTTCGTTATTCATGACACTGACAAGATACCATTTGAGTTTGATCAAGAAAAAGTTGTCACTGTTTCTGATATCTATCATAGACAGTATGATGATGTCACAGAAGAGTTTTTGAACAGATATAATCCAACAGGTGCTGAGCCAATTCCACAAAATTTGTTGTTAAACGATACCGCCAACGCCACTATTCATTTTGAAACAGATCAAACATATTTTTTAAGATTCATAAATGTTGGATTATTTGTGTCTCAATATATTTATATAGAAGACCACGAATTTACCATCGTGGAAGTTGATGGTGTCTATGTTGAACCAAAAACGGTTGAATATCTGTACATAACCGTTGGACAAAGATATGGTGTTTTGGTAAAATCTAAATCAAACGCTGATAGAAATTATGCTTTGATGCAAAAGTTTGATAACACTATGTTGGATGTCATCCCAGAAGATCTGATATTGGAAGCAACTAATTTTATTGTTTACAATGAGGATAAAGATTTACCAAAGCCACATCACAAAAAAGATGTTGAGTTTTTCACAGATTTTGAAATTAAACCATTAGAAGATATTGAACTATTAGATGATCCTGATTATCAAATTACTCTTGATGTTGACATGGATAATTTAGGTGATGGTGTAAACTACGCCTTTTTCAATAACATAACATATGTTCATCCTGTTGTTCCAACATTGTTGACTGTCTTGAGTGCAGGTGAAAATGCCTCAGAAGCTTCCATTTATGGTTCAAACATTCATGGTTTTGTTTTACAACCGAACGAAATTGTTGAAATTGTTGTCAACAACAAAGACACTGGTAGACATCCATTCCATTTACATGGTCATGTGTTTCAAGTTGTTCAGAAATCTCCAGCTTTCGAAGATGATAACCCAACTTCATATGATCCTGAAAATCATGACCCATTCCCAAAAAATCCATTGGTGAGAGATACAGTTAATGTCGAACCAAATGGTTACATGGTGTTAAGATTCAAAGCTGATAATCCTGGTGTTTGGTTCTTCCACTGTCATGTTGATTGGCATTTAGAACAAGGATTAGCTGCTGTCTTCATTGAAGACCCTCTATCCATTCAAAAGCAAACTCCACCTGATGATTTCTACAGAATTTGTGAAAACGGTGGTATCCCAACTGCAGGTAATGCAGCTGGAAACTTAGATCTATTTGATTTGACTGGAGAAAACATACAACCAGCTCCACTACCTGAAGGATTCACTTTGAAAGGTTACATAGCTTTCTTAATTTCAACTTTGATAGGGTTATATGGTATATACTCCATTGTACAGTATGGTTTAGAAGATGCTGTTCAAGATGATACACGTGTTTATCAGAATTTGGAAGAGATACTTCAAAAGAACAACTTGTTGGAACCGAGCCAGGTTGATGAGACAACCCATCTGTCCTAATCTTTCCTCAAGTACTTTTTCTATTATTGAAAATACCCATTCTAATGCATGTCTCATTTATCATATATTTACTCTGTTCTTATCAGTGGTTTTTGTAGAGATTATTGTAATCATCGCAGTTGTATGTCGCCCTTAGTTCTTGCTCTTTCACATCGAAGTTGGAAATGGGCTTTGGATTAGAAGCCCGGGTGTTTTTTTTTTTTTTTTGATTTTTTTTTTAAATTTTTCACTCTGCTCGATCGATCGAGATGTGATTTGATAGAGCATGAAAAGTTCTGATGTAAAGATTTGACACAAATAGCTTTGCTTTTTTTTTTGGTTGAGGGATATTCTCAGGTCTGTTTGATTTGTCTTTTCTGTACAGGAGATGTCTAGAGTACTTCAGAGGGTGCTTTGTGGCAGCTTAGCCCACCAACCGAGCTGGACCGCTGCTGTTTCTACTCAAAAAAGATATCTTCATCAAACACTAATAAAGAGAAGTTATGAAGAGGAAAAAATCTCCATTGACAAAATTATTGAAAAATTACCAGAGGAAGACGTGAAAGCTTCAAATATTCTACGTAACATCGGTGTGTCTGCTCATATTGATTCAGGTAAAACCACATTTACTGAACGTGTGTTGTTCTATACTGGTAGAATCAAGGCCATTCATGAAGTTAGAGGTCGTGATAATGTTGGTGCGAAGATGGATTCTATGGAGTTAGAAAGAGAAAAGGGTATCACCATTCAATCTGCTGCTACATATTGTTCTTGGGAGAAGGATAACCAAAACTTTCATTTCAACTTGATTGATACCCCAGGACATATCGATTTCACTATTGAAGTTGAACGTGCCTTGAGAGTTTTAGACGGTGCTGTTTTGGTTGTTTGTGCTGTATCAGGTGTCCAATCTCAAACTGTCACTGTTGATCGTCAAATGCGTCGTTATAACATTCCTAGAATTACTTTCATCAATAAGATGGATAGAATGGGTTCTGATCCATTCAGAGTTATCGAACAGATTAACAATAAGTTAAAACTACCTGCTGCTGCTATTCAAGTTCCAATCGGTGCTGAATCAGAATTAAGAGGTGTAGTAAATATCATTGACAGAGTTGCTTTGTATAACGATGGTCCTCAAGGTGAAGTCATCAGAAGAGCTGAAATTCCTGCTGAACTAGTCGATTTGGTTGAAGAGAAAAGAGCATTGCTGATCGAAACTCTAGCTGATGTTGATGATGAGATTACAGAACTTTACTTGGAAGAGAAGGAACCAACTGCTGAACAAATCAAGAATGCTATTCGTAGATCCACCATTGCTAGAACATTCACCCCTGTTTTAATGGGTTCAGCGTTAGCCAACACTGGTGTTCAACAAGTTCTAGATTCCGTTTGTGACTATTTACCAAACCCATCTGAAATCTTAAACAAGGGTCTCGATGTCAAAAATAATGAAGCACCAGTTGAATTAATCCCTTCAAGTAAAGAACCATTTGTTGGGTTAGCATTCAAGTTGGAAGAAGGTAAATACGGACAATTAACCTATTTAAGAGTCTACCAAGGTCGTTTGAAAAGAGGTAGTTTTATCACCAATGTTAAAACTGGTAAGAAAGTTAAAGTTGCTCGTTTAGTTCGTATGCACTCTGAAGAAATGGAAGACGTTAATGAAGTTGGTCCTGGTGAAATTTGCGCTACTTTTGGTATTGATTGTTCTTCAGGTGATACTTTCTCTGATGGTAACAACCAAATCACCATGTCTTCAATGTTTGTTCCAGATGCAGTTATATCATTATCTATCACACCAAAATCTAAAGACACAACTAATTTCTCAAAAGCTATAAATCGTTTCCAAAAAGAAGATCCAACCTTCAGAGTTAAATACGATGGTGAATCAAAGGAAACTGTTATCTCCGGTATGGGAGAATTGCATTTGGAGATCTATGTTGAACGTATGAAGCGTGAGTATGGTGTTGATTGTGTTACTGGAAAACCACAAGTTTCATATCGTGAAGCTATCACCACAAAGTCTGACTTTGATTTCACACATAAAAAACAATCAGGTGGTGCTGGTCAATTCGCTAAAGTTGCTGGTATCATGTCGCCAGTTGAAGGTGAAAATGAATTCGAAGCCCAGATTGTTGGTGGTAAGATTCCAGAAAAATTCTTATTGGCTTGTAAAAAAGGTTTCGAGGAAGCCATTGAAAAAGGTCCATTGATTGGTCATAAAGTTCTTGGTGTTAATATGTTGATTAATGATGGTGCTATCCACGTTGTCGATTCTAATGAAATGTCCTTCAGAACTGCTTCATTGGCAGCTTTTAAACAAGGTTTCCTAAGAGCTAATCCTGTGATTCTAGAACCAATCATGAATGTTTCAGTTACTGCACCAAATGAATTTCAAGGTAATATCATCGGTTTGCTGAACAAGGTTACTGCGATCATTCAAGATACTGAAAATGGCCAAGATGAGTTCACAATTACTGCTGAATGTCCTTTGAACCAAATGTTTGGGTTTGCAACGTCATTGAGAGCAGCTTCTCAAGGTAAAGGTGAATTTTCCTTAGAATTTAAGAACTATGCACAAGCACCAGTCCATTTGCAAAGAGAGCTAATCGCAGAGTATCAAAAGAAGTTACAAGAGGAGAAGAAATGAGAACGTTAGTTTGTTCTAATTGAAAAAAAGCTGTATTTAAATAGATTATCATTGTACATAGATTACCTTTATGAGTTGTACTTGTAGAATTTTTCGCGAAGTAGATCCGATATATTCAACATACAAGGTGATAATAGGTCCAAATTAAAGCCAATTACACTATTGTGTTTCACTAAGTTAGACGTTGACACGTAAGAGACTGGGTTTAAAATGGAGATACTGGATGTGGATTTGGAGGATCTGCCCTTGGAGATTGAGGAGGAGCTTTTCAATTGGAGAATTGACGACTCCGATGATGCCCATACTCAAAAATATAAAGACCAATACAGTGTTATCAAGCAGAGCTTGGTCTCGAGCCCCATAGTTCATGATTTATATCGACTAAAGTACTCCACCAATAAACCTTTAGAAGGTCTGGAGAGAGAAAATGGGAATAGTGATGGTTCAATTTTATCTTCTAAAAGTGGGTATTGAGTATAATTTACCGTATTATACCGTGCGAGGTTTACTAACATATGTTCAAAAAAGTGCTTAAAGAGCTTCGACCAATCAATCCTGACAGTTATGACATGGACGATGACTTTGATGATTTGGAGACAGAAATGCTTAAGTATACCAAGAAGGAGCAGGATGATTCTAGGCAAGATCCAATCGAGATAGATTTAACAAATGACTATGTGCCTGAATTGGAGGAGATTCTTGTCACCATCCAGCAATCATCAATCAGAATCAACAATAACCAATACCATCAATTGCCTTCGACCATAAGGTCTTCGAATGTTTTGAGAGGTATTGAAATCAATAACGGTGTTGTTGATGAGGATGCGCTTCTTATTACGTTAACATCTGGATTTTTGCTACTCATAAAGTTTTACCTTGTTGATTTTAAAATTAAGCCATACGTTGTACAATGGTGGAGATCAACTAATACTGCACGTGAACTACCAAAGCTTGCAGATGTTGGAAAAGACATCTTAACACATTCATCAGGTTCGGCTATTGCGCTAACCTCAATGCAAGGTGTGATACGGCTTCATTACTGTGTACAAACATCCCATGGTGTGATGTTGGACAGGTTACAAAACATCATCATTGATGGGACCATACTTCATTCGTGCTTCTTAGAGCCATTGAAGGATGTTACTGATAATAGACATGCATTTCTTTTCTCTCTCGTGATCACCTCTCAAAGAAGATATCTTATGAGACTATTTGAATGGTGGCTTGATGAGTCAAGAATCATTGAACATACGCCTTTGCTATTAACGAGTGACTATGACATTCCTGTTTTTGTGTTTCCTTTCAAAGATGGTGTATTTATGATGATGGAAAAAAGGATTGTCTTAGTCAATGTGAATCAAATTCTTGCTGCCAATTATGATTTCTTCTCCATTCCATTTCCTGGAGAGTTCCCAGTTTCGTACTTTAAACCAAAGCTGCCTTTGTTCAGTCAAAATCCTGATGATGAGGTTATGATAGCAAGTGAAGACGGTACAATATATTCCATTATAATTGCTGACAAAGATGTATCCATCAGATCTGTTTTGAAAGTCCCCAAAATTTCCAAATTTATCCTTGAACGAAGTGACGATGGCTATCACCTACTGTATTCTAGTGATTATACTACTAGTGGATACTTGTTTTTCCGAAAAGAAGATGTAGATATTCCTTTTGACAAGAGGAAATACCCCAAAGGTGAGGCACTAGATAGATGGGATAATTGGGCACCAGTATTTGATGTTGAAGTGGTGGATACAAAAGATAAAACACAAGAGTTATGGATTGGTCATAGCAGAAGCCTGTCTCGCTTGAGGTATGGTATCAAGGCTGATAAGGATGTTACTGACTCTTCACTGAGAAAGGCTCATAAGGTATATCATCATGTTGCCAATGACGATCTGTACTTTATCTTTACATTTGTGAATAAGACATTGATATTCAAATATGATCAAGAAGATCTAGTTGATATTCTTGATAGCGGACTTGACTTGGTAACAAAGAGTATTCATCTTGCGAGCTTAGAAAACGTTTGCTTTCAAATTACTGAGGACTCCATTGTCATTTCAGATTTTGAAACAAATCAAATTTTGAAAAGGAATTTTGAAGATGAATTGATATTTGCTGACTGTTTTGAAAACTTCATATCAGTGGTGACGGAGAATGAAAGCTTGGGTGAAGAGTTTTCCAATTCTTTACTGTTCTATCAAGTAGTAGGTGGTATAGTACCATTTGGTGTACCAATTAGCATCAACTCAAAGTTGAATTTTGTTAAATTCCTGCTTTACAACAATATCTTATATCTAATCGTTGGGCTCGAAGATGCACTCTGGATTTACATGAAAGGCGATTCAAGCTTCAAAAAAGTTCAAGAAGTTCTTCTATCATTTTCTGAGCCGAACGATTTGGTTGCTTCTAATAACGTTGTATATATAAGCTCTAGATATGGAGAATATGTCACTTATGGCTTAACAGGATCATCTGAGGGCATTGAATTTATAGAGTTGACCAAGGTCAAGCTATCGGACTCACCCATTGAGCTTCAACTATATGAAACACATATCTTTCTAATATCAAGGTCTATTTGGAAATTAAACTTGGATGAGGCTTATCCAGTACCCATCATTTTCAAAGAGCAAAGAGATCGAACTATATATTCTGCAATCTCCTTAAGTGGTACGAAGCTTGCTTTGTTAAGGGATGATGGGTTTTGTATAACTACAATTGCATCAACAGTAGGCCCAGTGTTAAAGAGTATCAAATTAGGGACTACACCAAAGAAGATAAAGTACATAAACCACTTGGGGATTTTTGCCGTATTAACTGATTCTGGAGTCATGTTCACTAACAGGATGAATAAGTTAGAAGTTAGGACCTATAGTAAGAAGAAGGGAGGTGAAATTTTTGAAGATGAAACGCCACTGAATATAGCTGAATGGATTTTACCAACGTCTGAAAAGGCGTTCAGAAATTTGATAGTTGGATGTTCTTCCACTTCTGGTGGTGGATCTCTGAAAATTGTTCAACCAAAATTTGGACCTGAAGGGACTAGTGTCGTTGAGCTTTATGAAATTTTCCTTATGAAGACAGAGGGCCCTGTCATTACAGCGAGTCAGTTCACATCAAATACGATAATGTATTCTGTTGGTCAAGACCTCTACACGAGCACCTATGATTTGGATGAACGTAAAATGCAGTTGCCTAAATGGATTCGAAAATTTAACTCTTTAGTAGTTGGTATTGATGTGAATGGGGATGATGTTTTGGTGTCAACAAGGGATTATTCAGTGACAAAACTACGCTTTGATAAGCATTCTGAAAACTTTATTGTTGTTAGTGATGATTCAACCGCTAGGAAGGTTGTCAACAGTCTGTTATTGGATAATAACGTGATGCTAACAACGGATAAGATACACTGTTCAATAACTGGATTACAAGATCATAAGAGCAAGTTTAAAGCATATGTACCGTATATACCCAAACTCGTCAGATGCCAATTATATCCTACATGGTATCAAAAGAACTTGTCCTTACGATTTCTATCTTACGGTGTTGGGGGTGATATTCATTTGTTCACTTTATTGACGAAAGAACAGACAGCCAAATATAAAAAGCTATACGATGGTAATACAATAATACCAAAAGCTGTGACGAAGAAAGGACTTTGGGAGTTAAAAGATGGTCCTTGGTTTAGTGATCGTAATATAAACACCTTTGAGTTTGAAATCTTGAAATTATCTGAGGACATAAACGATGAAGACTTCAATTCACTGCAGGAACTCTTGAGTGCTGTAAGCTTCTGATGCTCGACTATAGTGTGTTTGTGTGTGTGCTATGGTGATGATTCAAATAAATGATGATGCTAATGAAAAGGACTCTTGCATGGTTTAAGAGTGATCCTTCTTTATCTTTTCCAGTAAGTTTTCGATTCTTGGCCCCATCAAAGGTTGACCTGATCTTGTCTTTGCTGATAGTCTTTCCTTCTTCTTCAATCTATCCTCCCTTTTGGTTACCGTTATTCTTTCTCTCTCTTTCCTCTCATCTTCTCTTTGTTTACGGAGCGATTCTTTTCTATCTTTAGCAATCTTGGCACGTTCTTGATACGTTAGTTGAGGTTTCCGTGTATTGACATCTTGCTCCTTCTGAGACTCTGTTGGTCTTTCCGGAACTTCTTCTCCACTTCTCTTTAGCTCTTTGATATAGTTCTTTCTAAGTCTTGCTTTATGTACAAGTGCTTGCTTGATTTCTCTGTCTATAGTGTATTATGGATTAGTACTTGTCTATTAACATGCTCTAGTGCATATCAAAAACTTACTTTTGGACTCTCTACGGTCAATATATGGATTTTTCTTTTGAAATCTGGAGACACTTGACTTGTGTGCACTTGGATGAGCCATTTTAAGAATCTGTGAGTTTGATTTAAGTCTACTATTTCTCAACAACTCATCAATTTACTTAAAGATCATTTAAAACGTATACAAAATAAAGAATAGAAAATCAGAAATGAAAAAAAAAAAAAAAAAATCTCTAGCTCATCTCCGAGGGTCCATATGTTTTCCACTTCCGACCATTTTACAAACTATAATTTTTTTTTAACATCAGACTGAAAAATCAGAAAAGACCATACTAAAAAAACACATCTAATATAGAAAGCGTGCCAATTGAGAAAGTTTACTTGTAATTGTCAAGGCCGTTGAACTATTTAGTGGCTCATTTTATCCAATAATCGAATCCCAAAAGGAGCAGTTGTACAACATCTTTTGGTGAATAGTGCAGCTTCAACATTGACAGTGATTCAAGTCCCGAGTTTGCACACCAATTAGATTCAATCTATAACGATATTCCATTCAATATCAAACGCATCAAAACTCAGCTGTACATGTTCTCAGACTACAACCTGCACATTTTACACCACCTATGAAAACACTTGATCCCTACTTGCGGACGCTGAGTCGGGCAAGTAGACATGAACTTATAGGATGGGCCACTCAGAACTATGGAAGAAGCGTTACGTTGAACTTTTTACAAAGCACAATAATACCCAGAATTTCAACTACAGTAATATCACAACTTATATCATCCCTTCCCAGAATACAGCAAATATATAGAAAGGCAAATGTTATACCACTCAGATACAATTCTTCATCGGCTTCTACTTCCGCCAACACCACAGCATCAACATCTACAAGCACCTCTACCTCCAAACCAACTACGTCAGATACCCCCGAAGACACTCCAATAGATTTAGAACATTCAGAGCCCACAGATATCTATCAAGTGTGCCTTGCTCTCATGAATGGTAAACAGACCAGAGATTCCCTTGAGAAAGTACGATCAATTCTACTAGGATCGATTACCGATAACAAATCTTTCTTTGACGAGCATAGATATGACGTATTACAACTTTTCTTGAGATATAAGAAGTACTCTTGGATCGAGGAGATTATTTCTTTAATAGGAGAAAAATCACAGACTTTCAATGATAAAATAATACTCATACAATGTCTTACCATGAAAAATGAGTTTGAGACAATCAAATTGATCAGCAGGAACCTTTCTTTGAAAGAAGTTGACTCTGTTCTAGAAAGATCAATCAGATTCATTATTGATAAGCTAGAAAAACCACAAAGGGCCTTTTATCTATGGTTAACTTTAGCCTCTTTGAAGATCCCAACCTTGGACTTCACCAATCAAAACAATTCATTCCCATTTAAAAATGCCATAAGGTATATCCTCTTGACATTGAAAGATCCTAACGACATAATACCCATAGCTAATAAAATTTCAGAAGATGACGTATCGAAGCAGAATCTCCTGTACTACTTATCCTTTAGATATAGCAGACTTGCTCTAAAGGGAAGAGCTATCAAAGTTTGGAATCTAACACCAGATCATCTCAAATCAGAAAAGCATCTCAGACTAATAATTCAGATACATACCTTATTCAACCAGAATGAAGAAGCTTTAAAGGTTTTTGATGACAACCCACACTTGCATACTCAGGATGTTAAAAGGATGTTATCACAGACTTTGATATCGAATAGCTCTACCATTGACAAGTACTTTCCTCTTATTTTGAAACTTGTTAAAGATGGATTATTCTTTGATTATCAAATTGAAAAAATCTTGAAATCATTACCTGCCTCTTCTAAAAAGTTTGACCAAGTTCTTCTATCTTTCAAGAAGAGTGGACTACCTGAGAGCATAGGACTTCTCAATATGCAGATGAAGAGAGCTGCCCAAACTACCAATTCAACAGATGACCTTTTAACCTATCTTAAAAAGATTCATGATATTAAGGAGAAACCAAATCAACAAACATTTACAATTTTGTTTCAACAGTTTGCTAGAATAGGAGACTCAAGAGCTGCAATTTCATTAGTGGAATTATTATCACATAGAGGTGATACTCTTAATTCCACTCATTTAGCGTATGTGGCTGAGGCCTGTGCTAAAGCGCAGGATTCAGAATCATTAGTCAAGGCTCAAGAGATAATGAAGGCAAAAGAAATCAAGCCTACAAAACATTTCTTTACAAGTCTTATGTCATTGCATCATACACTGAATCAATTTGATAAAGTTAAAGAGATCTTCATAGTCGCTGCCACTGAAAAGCCACCACTAAAAATGTTAACAATACTGCTTAAATCTTTATTGGTGAAGAAGGATTTCCTTTCTGCTCATATAATTTACAACTCAATTAAGGAGCAGAACTATAGAAAGAATTCCAATTACTACCTCATGGAACTTGAATACTTTTCAACCCAAGGCCTATTCGTTGAAGCCTTGGATATTTTGGAGCATATGAGGGCAAATGGCTTAACGATATACTCTTCTCATTATCACATATTGATGAGAAATTATAATAGATTTGGAAGATATGAAGATGCATTGATTGTATTTAACATGCTCACAAAAACTCAAAGAGATCTTGATGCTCTACTATATCGCGAGCTCTTAGTGGCATTAGTGAAACTGGAAATTGTTGATAGTGGTAACTTTGAAAAACCAGTGAAAGTTGTTGATAGTATTATGAGTGCAAGTGGCACAAAAACGTTGCCATTGAGCGGCTTACTTCCATTCAGTACCATCAAACCTTTAGTGAATAGCTTGATCAAATTTTATAAACCGGACGATGCTTATAGAATCATGACCAATTTTAGAATTGTCAATCCTGAGTTCAACGTTGATCAAAAGTTGAATTACATGAAACAAGAACTATTGCTTTTCGCAGCTACAAAAAAATGGGGTAGTTACGGTATAACGTATGAAAATTTTCAAGAGAGAATCAAATCTTTGTTGACCTTGGATGGTTTAGCTCCCACAAATTTGAAGAAGATTTATAACGCTGTTTTGAAAAGTATTTATCAATATTATAGACTTAGAGATGACATGAAGGGATTTGCCAAACTATTTCATGATTTAATTTTTGTTCATAAGTTTTCCTTCAATTCAAACGTTTACAATTGGATTATCAGTCGTTTGTTAATGAACGAACCAACTTTTCATGATGCTTTGTTCATCGTTGAGAAGAAACTTATGGGTGGGTATATTGCCAATAGAATTTTAAGAATCGAACGAATGGAGAAAAGGCGTGAAGGTGTGCGCTTTATTCCAAATATTCGTAACGGACATCTGTTAAAGAAAAATTTAGCATTGGGTCACATTCATAATGAAATAATGTTGAAGAAATTATACATTTACATAATGAGAAAGTCTAGAAGAACGGATAGAAGTGAAGTTATTGGAGACTTGAAGAAGAAGTATCCAGTTCTTTTTGATAACGTACCATTATTGTTTAAAAGATTGAGAAGAAGAGATAAATTCATGGCTCAAAAGACGCCTGTTTCGAAGAAAAACAGTACCGACACCTAGGGTTTGAACAGAATTGATTAACTTCAATGATAGAGGAGTTTGCGTCATTACAACCTGTATATAGAGAGCGATACACTACAATCGTGACGCATTTCATACATAATAAAAGCATTTTACGTATATCTCACCAGTTAATCTATACCTGCTGTTTCTTTTTTCTTTGTTGCCTCTTCTTCTCTTTTCTTTCCTTAGATTCCTGTTCGCTAACAGGATCAGGGAATATAACTAGAGACTCTCCGATTGTTTCACCAAAGAGTAAAGGGCCGACATAAGGTTGGATATTCCACTCTAATCTAATTAAAGCTTCTTTGTTCTTGAAAGACTCTTCAACATCCCACACCGAATATTTTGAGCGTTCGCTTTGCAGAGTCAGATTGGCTTTATCCTTGGAAGTAATAATTTTATCCCAATAAGTTACCTTGTTTGATGCTTCGTCGGATTTACCTGGATATTCAGCTGTTAAATAGACAAATACCTGTTTAGTGTTCCAATTGAATAACGGTGTAAGATCTGACTCAAGATCAAAAATTAATTTATTGTTCTCTTTTGGTTTACCTGAAACCGAGCCAAATCTTCTACTAAATTTCACGGTTGCAGATGGTGTAATGTTTGATATTGAACTTGGTGTTAAGAAGGCATTATCAGTGTATAGTTGCGCCCAAGATGCGAAAATAATAAAGGCAGAGACAAACCCAACTAGCGTCAACGCAAAATTGAAGACATGCTGTCCCCTCTGTAGGACTGAGAACATTGTATGGTTAATTGGGGTTGCCAAAAGATTTTGTAAATTAACACGGTTGATTCATTCGATTTATCATTCTACTTAAAGAACAAGTATCTCGAAGCTGAATATTTATAATCCGACCAAGATCTTCTTGAACCCCCGGAAGTTTTCACATGTTGCCATAGTAACTATATCTTATACCGAAAAGTATAAACTTTTCCTTGACACAAAACAAATCCATCTTTGTGGTATTACTCAAGATTGTCATGTTAGTGGTAGGATTTGGGTTTCAAAAGTATGGATAGGCGATACTATTCAAACATGAATCCAAACCTAGAGGAGGAGACATTGTTTACGGCTCAGTTTCATATTGAAAAGGTGTTACAGAAGAAGCATTACGATAAGAGTTACAATGCCTAAAACATACAGTAATGTTGGAATCCTTTGGATCTTAGCTTTAGGTGGAACTCTCCAGGGGTTTGAGACATCATCAATGGCTGTATTTATTGGTTCTGAGCAGTTTATGACGTACTTCAACAATCCAGGAGCTCTATACCAAGGTATAATTGGAGCATCCAACCCAGCTGGTGCCTTTTGTAAGTACTATACAAACATCCCCCTTCATTTTCTTTCAAATACTAACAAACGGATAGTGGGATGCTGGATATCTGGGTTTATATCAGATGCTTATGGAAGGGTTGCTTCAATGCAAGTAGCCACCGGATTTTGGATAATTGGATCAATTTTATCAATTTTTGTTCAAAATTTAATCATGCTAATAGTGGGACGTGCGTTCAAAGGAGTCTCCATTGGTGTATTTTCTTCATTACTACCAGTATATGTTGCAGAAGTGATTCCTGCAGAAAAAAGAGGTTTATCAACTTCCATTATGCAATGGTGTTTAACATGGGGTATACTGTTGATGTTTTTCCTTTCCTATTTTTGTGACTATATCCAGAGTGATTTATCCTTCAGGGTAGCTTGGGGTGTTGAAACGGTTCCTGGTGTTTTGTTGTTTTTTCTTTCATTTTTGCTACCGGAATCACCAAAATGGTATGCATCAAAGGGGAGATGGGAAGAGGCTGCTAGTACATTGAAAAAGTTGAAGACTAAAGTAAGCAATGGTAATTTGAGCAACCAAGAACCAACGGATCAAGCAGTCAATCAGTCTGAAATGGACCTAGATAAGATTGAAGGTGTGTTAAATGACTTTGAAAATACGGCAAAAAAGTGTTCATATATGGATCTCTTTAGAAAAGGTTTGAGGAAACACTTGCTAATTGGCATTATAACACAATCTGTTACTCAACTAAGTGGAATTGGTGTGTTGATGTACTATGTTGTATACATATGCCAAATGATTGGTTTAACTGGAAATGTCAAGATCTTGTCAGCATCGATTCAATACGTGGTTAATGTGCTCTTCACCATCTTTCCAATATTATGGATTGATAGTCTAAGAAGAAAAGATGTTTTAGTTTATGGTGCATCATCTCTTGGTTTATGTATTGGAGCCATCGGACTAGTCATGGGATACTATGGCCGTGGTGTCCCTCCAATTAATGGGAATGAAAGTCTTGTTTGGGAAATCACAGGAACACCAGGAGCACTTTGTCTAGCGCTTTGTTTTCTATTTGTTGCAATATTTGCATCAACACTTTCATGTGCAGCTTGGTTATATACCAATGAAATTTTCCCAACAAGAGCTAAAGCCAAAGGATCAGCAATTTGTATGAGCGTGTCATGGATTCTAAGTTTCACTTTGACCTTTTTGGCGCCATTAATGTTGACACATATAAAATGGGGAACATTTATACTATTTGGTGCCTGTTGTTTGATCGGTGCACTCATAATTGGGTTAATATTCCCTGAAACTCATGGTAGAACTGAAGAAGAGATTGAAAATCTTTTCAAAGGATCAAATACTACACAAGAATTAACAGATCTTGAAAAGCATGCAATCGATAAGAAACTGGTGATGGATGATGATGAGGATCGTCACACTAGAACCAACACAATAAACTTGACCAACAATCGAATTGAAATGATCAATTTAGAAAAACAGAGTCGACAAGATATTTCAAACGATTCACCATCAACAAAAGTGTCAAGAGTCAACACACTAAGAAGAGAAGCAAGTTCAAGCCCTGTCAAGAATAATCAAGAACCTATAAGCCCTTTCCTTAGAAAAGTAGGTTCACCATTCGCAGAAGGTTCAGAGCTGAGTAAGGAGGATCCATTTCAGAATCATGATTGTCTAAAAACTCAGCAACAATCAGAACTGGCTAATAATACACCTTCATCAGGGCACTACTACGACTCAGGAATCAACAATTCACCCTTTTTGAGCCAGTATAACGCTGATACTTCAATATTTAAGTAAAAAAGTGCAAAATAGAGTTGGCATGTTGATAATCATTTTGTAGATCATGTTCGCGAACACACTTTTACCGATTTCTCCTTTCTGAAAGTACAAAAATATAAACGGTGTCTTTAAATAAGTTGGTTGGTTGATGGAAAAGGAATAATAAGAAAGTTCAACTTACAATCGTTGCTATAATACAATGTCCAAAGCAGATCAAAAGAACTTACTGGACGTTGATGATGAAGTAAGTCAAATACATGAGAGAAATCGTTGTTTTCATTTCAAATACTAACAATAGTGCCATATTAACAGAGTCCTAACTGGCTTGAAAACGATGATGACATAACCGTAAGACCAGATGGTAAGTATCCCAAACGTCCAGTACCCAATTGAAGCAATTCAGTACTAACTAGACTACTCAGATGTTGGAACCAAGGCATATATTCCACCAGATGATTTTGATTTCGATATTGCCGGTCCAAGTACACAAGCTCCAGTTCAAAACAGTACACAAAATAGTACCGTCATACCTAACAACTACGACGGTGGATTATTTTCAATCAATCATTACAGAAGATATTTTGATTTAAACACGTCAGACTTTTTCAGTAATGTTATAAATTCACTTAATATTTTTTCCAAGATTGAGAATGAAGAGGAACTAGGTGATTTATATGGTCCATTGTGGGTCACTGCAACTGTTATCTTTATTTTGTTTTTTGCTAATACTATTTCCAATCTATTGGTTAGCTGGCTCATTGGCGGGGAGGATAAATACAAATATAACTTTAACCTTTTAACTGGTGCAATTAGTCTTTTATATGGGTATACTTTTGTTATACCAATTGTGTTCTATATCATCTCAGTTTACTACTTGAAACTACAAAAGTTTTTAACGCTGAGTAAGATAATATCTATTTATGGATATGCCAACTCTGCTTGGGTACCTGCTGCTATCCTAAGTATCTTGAGGGGTTTCTTGGCTAATCATGATACTCTTAGCAACATTTTGAAATGGATCAGTGTATTGGTTGGTGGTTTGGTCAGTGGAGCTTGTATTATCTCCAAAATTCACCCAATTGTTAAAAACTCTGCACTGATAGTTGATAATGAAAAGCTAAGTTTTATTCTCTCTGGGGTACTGATCGTCGCTCATCTGGGCTTCATAATTGCCGTTAAAGTCTTGTTCTTTGGCGATCTAAAGGTTGTGAACTGAAGATTTTGACTCTTCCCTTTCTTGTATAGCTATTTCCAAAATTACAGGCACAATGAGACTTTAACTGAGTTGGAAGTTCATTTCGTGTAGAGAGAGCTTCTAAGTAAGGGCATTTATAGTGCGTGCTTATGAATGTCTACCACAGCTGTCTGTTGAACAAACATTAGGCACTTTTAGCACCGTATGCTTCTGTTTAGCTAGATTTTAAATGGTAAGAGGTTCATCACCATCGATAACCGAGCCCAGTGCATCAGACTCCATTCATGTCAGCTACAACTGTAAATAATGGGGCCCAAGTCAGATTTTTAAGACAAAGAAGTCAAAGTATTTGGACGTAGGCCACTGGTTCAAGCCTAGATTTGTAAATGCCAGTTATCAAGGGAGATGCTGAAAGTCCTATAAGTAGAATGACAAATCCCTTTCATTTCTTAAAACATTCGATAACGTTGAAATCATAGTTTTTGATACTTATTGGAAATATTAGATTTAGTATCGAGAAAAAGGAAATGTGCTACTAGTAACTTTGGCTCTTCGATTTGCCTTTACAATAATCTTTAAAGAATTCTATTCTCATACAAGAGTCGCAACAACACTCAAAGGATAACCCCTATTATATTTCTCCCCTCTTAGCTCACATATATCATATAGCTGCACTAACTGGATGGTCGTGACTTGTGAGGTAATTCTGATCAAGTGAAGAGAGCCGTAAACCAAAAGAGAAAGTATTGTCATCTTCGAATTAAATACAATATATCAACCATTGCAGAGTTACCTACTTCCAAAGGCATCAATTTTCTTAAGATGGTTTTTTGCACTTGGGGCGAACTATCTTTAAGCTAATTCTACGCAAATCTGAACAGCTGATCCGTGAATGCCTCGGCAAGTATATACCATCATATTCCGTTATACTACGCTAAAATAAGTTCATTTTGAGTTGGGTTCATTTCGACGTTCTCCCCAAAATCTCGAAATTCCCGGAAAAACTTCTTTTTGTCAAGACTTTTTGGGTATCACTTTTCGCTGGATTTCATCACTAGGCGCTTCGAATCCTGTCAAATCTAGAAACTTAATCTTAAAATTCAGCGTTTCCAATATATGGTAGCTGTTATTATCTTTAAACGATTATAACGATTCTGTCAAATAATTTATTACTGTTCAGTTGTATAATTGACTGAAAGCACCAGGCATTTTCTACCCAGTTCATTGGCTATTTCAGCAATATTTTCCATCTTCTTTGGGTATACCAAGTTAGGAAATGAAGTGCCCTATGTCATACAAAATTGATGCCCTCTATAGAATTTGCACCTGAACTGGCCGACTAAAGGGCAAAATTTCAACGGGCATTTAGTTTTAGCCTATAAATTGTGCCACTTGAAACCATCATATTTTTGCAAGGTGCCGTGCTTGAGAAAATTAATACCTGCGAAAAAAGAACCTAAAGAACAATTTTTGGAAAAACCGTTTTTTTTTGTATACCTAATTCTGCATAAAATATGCAAGGCTTGGTTCAATGAAGCACGGATTCTCTCTTCCAGCTCAAAAGAGCCCTTAAGGCATCGAAATCACTTCTCATCAGTAGTACCAGGATTGTTTAAAAGACATTGAAACAACGAATTCTATGAAGGAAAGGAGCTTTAAGTTGGGCTTTTAAAATCTAGCTTTTGATTTGCTAGCGATATCAAATGTTGATCGAAATAGTGGAGAAATGAGCACAACAAGATCATTCAATGAAAACTTCTATTGTTAAGGCTCAAATCTATTCTCTCAACTTACAAATGTCTGAGTTATTTCTTGGTGGCTCATAAAAGAAATTTAGGTCATATGTAATCATATAAAATTCAACCCGCATGAATCTGTAATCGAAACCCAGAATAACTGATACCCGCTATTTGTATCCAGGTACTGAAACATTTTTATATCAGAATATATCCTCTTAAAACTTTCATCTTTTTGCTACTCATGTACTCAAAAAGTTTTATTTTTCTGTTGATTTCTAGTATCTAGAAAACTATTTATTGATCAACTTTAGACACCCTCAACAACAACATGGGTAAAAGATCTGAAGTTCTAGGTTCCGATGACCTTGACAAAGAAGGTTCCAGTTACCAAGAAACTGGTGATGTAGCTGAGACTAACCTAAACAACACTGGTTCTAAATGGCAAAACCTTAAAAACTCTTTTAGAAGAATGGAAGATGATATTGACCCTAGCTTATCAGATGCTGAAAAAGCAGAAATTCTCAAATTCAGGAACGAAGGGGAGAAACTAGACAAATCTATTAGTCCTAGACATATGGTTCTTATAGCTCTATCTACTGGTATTGGTACCGGTCTATTGGTCGGTTCAGGTGGTTCCCTGCATAAGGGTGGTCCAGCTGGTTTACTTATAGGTATCGTTATCGTTGGTGCGATGCTGATCAACGTTATGGAAGCCGCTGGTGAGATGGCAGTCACCTATTGTGATTTGACAGGTGGGTTCAACGCTTATACTGCAATGTTGATTGATCCATCATTCGCCTTCGCTGTCTCATGGAATTATTGTATACAATGGTTATGTGTTTTGCCATTAGAGTTGGTTACTGCTTCTATGACAATCAAATACTGGACTACATCCATTAATCCTGATGCCTTCATCGCTATTTTCTTTCCGTTGATTGTTGCCATCAATTTTTATGGTTCAGCTGGTTATGGTGAAGCAGAATTTTTCTTCAACATGTCTAAAACTTTGATGATTATAGGTTTCACCATTTTGACTATTATTATTGCTTGTGGTGGGACTGGTGAAGGTTATATTGGTGCAACTTATTGGTACAATCCAGGTGCCTTTGCAAATGGATTCAAAGGTGTTTGTGCTGTTTTCGTTAACGCTGCTTTCAGTTTAGGTTGTACAGAATCTCTAGCTTTCACAGCTGCTGAACAAAAGAACCCAAGAAAATCTATCCCATCTGCGACTAAACAGGTTGTCTACAGGGTTTTATTTTTTTTCATTATCCCATTATTCTTGATTGGTCTACTAGTTCCATACAATGCTGATCGTCTATTGGGATCCGGTGCTTCTAAAACCAATGCTTCTCCATTTGTCATTGCCGTTTCAACCGTCAATGTTGTTCCAGACATTGTCAATGCCGTTATTTTGTTAGCGGTTTTGTCTGTTGGTAATTCCGCTCTGTACTGTGCTAGTCGTACTTTACAATCATTGGCTGAACAAGGGTTTGCTCCAAAATTCTTCAACTATATTGACAGAAGTGGTAGACCATCAAGAGCATTGTTATTCTCATCAATTATCGGCTTGTTCTCCTTCATTGCTGCTTATGATAAGCAAGAAACTGTTTTCAATTGGTTATTAGCAATTTCTGGTCTTTCAACCATCTTGACATGGTCTGGAATAGTTCTTGCTCATATCAGATTCAGAGCCGCTATGAAAGTCCAGGGTTTCTCAACTAGAGAATTAGGATATATCTCTAAAGTTGGTACTTACGGTTCATGGTTTGCCTTTGTAATAAATGTTTTGATTTTAATGGCACAATTTTGGATTGCATTGTTCCCAATTGGTGGTCATGGTGGAGCAGATGCTAACAGTTTTTTCATGAATTACCTTGGTATGGTTGTTGCTGTCGTTTTCTACATTGGTCACAAGATATGGACCAAAAACTACAGATTATTTATTCCAGCTGAAGAAATTGATTTACTGAGAGGTAGAAAAATCTATGATGCCGATATTCTAGCGCAAGAAGATCTAGAGGAAGCTGAATACATCAGAAACTCTCCATGGTACATCAAGACCATCAAATTCTTGTGCTAGATCAGAATGGTGCCATCGTCATCAATATGCATTGTACTATAGTCATCCCTTTTACTAAACTCATCATTTCTCACTATTGCATGATCCCCTTTTTATGAACCTTATGAATCATTAGTTCCATTGTCCATGCTTATGATATTATCCATGGCTGTTAGAAAATACTTCAGTATCCCTTATCCACTTCTTAATCATACGATTTTATGTTTGCTATTAACATTACTTCTATAATCGTATTCATAGTAATATCTCTAGTAATCTCTAAAACGACTCAGCCTATCATCTGTGAGTGCTCTCTCACTTTCAGGGTTTTTGCGACATTCAGACTTACTCACCTTTCTATAAGAATGGCGCTTTCTTGTTGTACTTCCTCTTCCACTTTTTTAAACAATAGTTGCCCTTGACTCTCTCTGGGCAACCTTCATATAGATCATGCATGTATTCAGATTATACCTTAGAAGCTTGCTAATACTAATAGACTTTGTCATAGCAAACAAACTCACCTAATTCATTGAGTATTTCGAATTTCAACGTTTAGATACATATCTGTACTGGTTCAGTGATTCGCATTATTTTGTAGTAACATTTGATGCTGAAAGCGAGCTATATATTACGTGTTTTGATGAGCTGATAATGAACTGTAACAACGTGTTTCTACAGAGACAACCATTGCGTAGTGCCAGCTCAACTATGTATCCTTTTCATGTATCCAGCGGTATTGATATCAGAGATGAGGTCTATGACAATACTTTTAATGGACCCTCTCTACAAGCTCGTCATTGTCTGCTGCTGCGAATTTGAACCCCCATAATAAGTTAGGTGCTATCTTGGTAACAACTAGTGTCCTTTAAACTCACGCCTTACATTATCATATGACACTTTTTATATTGACACAAAGTGTGATCTATTTCGAATTTTTATACTTTATGTTAACCTGTCCAGATTTTGCCAAGACGTTTGCCAAGATTTGGAGAAAGATATAGATCATCAACTAGTATTTTGCGTTTAGAGCCAAACGTCAAGAATGATAAAGGTAAATTAAGTATAAGTTCTATATGAAGCTAATCGTGTTAATAGCTAGCATCGATGATTATACAAGAGAAGTGAAAGCCCCAAAAACAGAAGGAAGATCAAAATCATTAAAGAACGAGAGGGAACATCAACCTAAAAGAAGAATGAAAGAGTGCTCTTTATGTGCTAAAGACAAGGAAAGAATTTAACACATCATTGAATGTGATACATTTGAAAAAATTTGAGAAAAAACAAGCACCTGAATCAAAATCAATAATATAGATATGTGGCTGCCCATCAAGTAAAACAGAAAAGAATTTGAACAACTAATGATACCTTATTGTTTATCAAAAAGTTAAGAAACCATCAAACGTTATTAACTTCTCAGGATCACTAGTTTACGATAGCTATGTAGAAGTTAAGGACAATCTACTCTTTGGGTATATTAAAACAATCCACATATCACCATCACGATCAATTAAGCACCATAATGTTCACCAACAATTTCCCAACCCATCAAAAAAAATCGAAGATGGCCAAACTACGTAGAGACTATCTTGGACCATATCAGGCGTTGTGAAAGTTACAAAACCACTATCAGGACACTCTAGCAAGTTACTCTACATGAACCCTTTTAAAACAATCAGAACTTCAAATACTAGTTAGATTTGGGTAAATTATTATTTATATCATATGCTTAATTTAAAGCGATTCAGGCACAAAAGTTGCGTAAAAAAGAAAAAGTTGAAAAAAGTCGCGAGAGGGTCTTGAAAAATTTAAATAATACAAGTCAGCTTCATAAAAAATATTTTCCTAGTCCTATTCACGAAAATTTCAATAATTTTTACGTTACTTTTTGCATTTTTTCATTTTTGGTGATTTTGGTGATTTTTAAAGTGTTAATTTGATTTAGACATAATCGGCAACGTACGTGTGACCGGTGGTTTAGCGTCACACTAGGAATCTATTGACTTATATTGCGGTGCCAGTATGGTGGTTTCATACGGTGGCCTCGCTAGTATAGCGACACGAAGAAATATTTTGAAGATATTAGCTGCAGTGGTGGTATTTCAAGTCATATTTACTTACCTGCTGCCAAACAGTTTAAGTACATCCTTGAACAATGAAACTTTTGAAGATAAACTCAAGGTTCCAGAGGTTCCTTCACAGTCTAATAGGTTTGCTGATGATGTTGATGTTTCTGTACCAAACGCTATAGAGGAAGATGCAAAGAATGGAAAGATAGAGGAAGCAAAACAGGTGACTTCTTCGATCGAAAACGAAAGAACATTTTTCAAAGAAGCAGTTGACATATTCATCAAGAATAAGCCTGAAGGAATTGAGAACTTGGAATTAGCTGAAAAGGCTCCTTCGTATTTTTATATTGATCTTCCAAACCCAACTTTCACCATTGACTTCTTATCACAGTTCTTGAAGATCTCAGAGGGACAAATTAATGAGCTTCAAAGAAAGCATGATCAGCTGAAACTAGATATTTTGGATCTTGAGTACCCAAAAGACACCTTCAAAGGTAAGGGGATAGTCATGATCGGTGGGGGTTCATTTATGGGTACAGCCTTGACATCTATAAGAGCACTAAGAGAAGCAGGGTCCAAACTACCACTTCAACTTATGTTGACCTCACATGACGAGTATGATGCTGACGTTTGTGAAATTCTACTGCCAAAACTCAACTCTAAATGTTTGGTTATGGAGGAAATTGTTGGCTCTGAGGTTTTCAAAAGTCTGAATTTACAAAAATATGAATTGAAAGTTTTAGGTTTATTTCTTTCAACTTTTGAAGAAGTTCTACTCTTAGATGCTGATAACTTAGCTGTAAAAGACCCTGATTATATCCTGGAGTCGAGACCTTATAAGAAGTTTGGTTACATCATTTGGCCTGATTTTTGGAGACAAACAATATCTCCATTCTTCTACAAGATTGCCGGTGTTGACATAGGTGAACCAGTTAGAAAGGATGGTGTTGCACCAGAAAGCCCTAATTCACCTCGTGAATCATCACAATTATCTGATTTGGAAGGAGCCATTCCAGATTCAACATGTGAAGCTGGACAATTAGCAATCAACAAAAAGCTTCATCATAAATCATTACTAGCCACCGTTTACTATAACTTGTTTGGTTTCAAATACTACTATCATTTGCTTGGCCAAGGTGCTGTCGGTATAGGTGACAAAGATACTTTTATTGCAGGTTTAACCGTCTTTAAGGAGTCATTTTATTTTGTCAAGCAACGTCCACTTTTGTATGGTTACGACCATGCCAATGGATGGCAAGATACTACAATGGTTCAGTACGATCCAGAACAGGATTATGAGTATTATGAAGCTGCAAAAGATTATCTAATTGAACAGAAAATAGATTCTAGAGTTAACTTGTTTTTGAATTGGGAATATACAAACTCATTGAGGGATAAGATTCATAAGACGATTCAGAAGAAGAAACCAGAAGTTCAATTTTTGCATATCCACTCACCAAAGTTCAATGCAAAGAAAAACCTACAAGGGAATGATTATGAAATTGACGGGAATGAAAGAAGACAATTTGGAGCAAGAGAGAAGATTAGAGACCAACTACCTCTCGATTGGGAGTTGAAGATTTCAAGAATCAGTCAATGGTTAGCCTGTGATTCCAAAATTATACCGTCTGATTGGAAGGATATTCCAAGAAAAGATATCTGTGATAGGATTAAGACTCATGTTGATTGGTTAATTGCCACAAGTGATACACCAGATATGGCCATACTAAAAGACCTAGGCGTATAATAGATGATGTTATATAACATACTCTAAAGAAACGATTTTAATTTAATACTCAGTCTAACTTGGATGTAGCGCTAAAAAATTTCTTTAGAGCTTTTGAAGATTATCCTTTATATATTCAAAGTTATATGCGTAAGAAGTCTATGTATGGAAGGAAGAGTGACCAGGGGCTGAAGTGAAAGTAGAGCCAGAAGTAGAGCCAACAAAGCTGTTGAGGTTCTGGCTTTTGAAGCTTAGGGGCGTGTTGGCTTTGGAATTGGATGAAGAGAGTTTTGGTGTGGTATTCCAATCTAGTGAAGAAAATGTAGGCTTTGATTCGATTCGAACCCCTGAAGGAGTGTCATCATGGTTCTTAGAGGGTGTAGATGATGGACTTTGTATGTTTGACCTTGAGCTACCTCCGAAGCTAAATGCAAATGAAGTACGAGGAGGTTTAGCATCGGAATCTAATGAAAAAATGGAGAATTTGCTATTCATTGATGAAAATGTTTCAGTGGTATGAGGAGAGGAACTTTGTTGTTTTGCTCCAGAATTGAAAGAACTTCCACTGTAATTGGCAAAGAATCGAGGAGCTGAGAAAGGTGAGGCACCAGTTTTAGATGCATCTTCGTTGCTCTGCCTAGTATTTTCTGCTTCTAGATCTGAACGGCTATCATCTGATGACTGTCTTATAGGAGAATGAGAGTCCGTTGTGGGCTTATTAGATGAATTTTCTTCCTCTTCTTTCTCCACGAATTCCTCCTCTCCATACCCATCGCTAGGGATTGGTGGTTCGCCATAAATTTTGCCATGTAGAATATTTAAAAGCTCGAGCTCATCCAATAAGGCATTTAATCTATCGTGAGCCTCATCTGAGCTTTTCAGCTTTGTGAAAGCCTTCATTTGCTGAGCTTTCACCCTCTTGATACTTTCATCATATTTGCGTTGTGCCTTTTTCAAAGCAGCCTCAGCAGACCTTTCCATAAGCTCCGCTTTCTTGCTGATCAGTTCGGCTTCGTCCTGTAATGTTTCTCTCTCACTATGCTTGGCCTCTGCTTCACTTCTTAGCTTCAAAACTTTTTCAAAATATTTCTCCCTTGACATGGAAGGCTTTGTAGGCTGTGATTTGGCCTTCGGACTAGGGGTCGGTTGTTGTCCATTTGAATGCTTGGAAGGGGATCCTACTACATGCGTAGTGTGTTGTGAAGCAGGTGGTGGTGGTGCAGCAGGAGAGTAAGAGGATTGTGACTCAGTGTAGTTGAGGTCTGCTTTTGGAATATACGGTTGAGTACCCGTTGCTTTCTGGCCAGTTATCTCCTTCTCTTTTAATTCCCTTTCTTTTCTTATTTGTTCACTCTTTGCTTTCATCTCTCTCAATTTTTGGTTCCTTAATTTGGTAGCTGGGCTGTTGAGTTTGGCCTTTCTTTCCTTTTCAAGGTTTTCCTTTATTATACTTTCTATCCTCTCTTTTTCAATGCGCTCTTGAATTTTCCTTTTATCTTCTTGTCGTCTTCTTTCCAATACCTCTTGTTCTCTTTTCTCCTTCTCAGCTATTTTTTTTAACCTTTCTCTGTCAATTCGTTTTTTCTCCTCCTGCTTTATCTTTTCTTCTTGTCTTCTTTTCTGCTGCTCTTCAGCTTTCCTCTTTATATTCTCTTCTGCCCTTATCCTTGCCTCTTCTTGTCTTTTCACTGCATCCTCTTGCTTTCGAATTGATTCCATGGCTTGATTTTCAATCTTTTGCTTTCTCTTTATTTCCTTATCTATTATGTGCTGTGAAACCCTCGTTCTTTTGTAATATGACCTGTACCAGTAATCATAATCTACCTTTTTAGATTCATCGATCAAAACCTCGTAAGAGGCATTGATAACTTTGAACAGTACATCGCCTGCTATATGACCTTTATCCGGATGATACTTCAATGCCAGCTTTCTGTAAGCCTTCCTTATCTCTACTCCAGTGACATTAGCGATATGATTTGGCACCAAGATCTCGAGCACAGCATAATGATCTAATTTTTCTGTCATTACAGCTCTTTTAAAGCTTCGTTGCTCCTTGTAATACTTGAATTCAACAGCATGTTATTTTGAGATTTAATGCGAGATGAGTTGAAATTTTTATTTTTTCCTTTTTCAGTTTGGCACAATTTTCCATTTCTTTGTTTGTTGTGATTTCGGATTATAATTTTTGCTGCAGGTGGTTTAAATTTGACACACCCTCTGTCCATGTTTGTAAATGCAACGCTAAATTCTTTTTGTTAATTTGATTCAGCAACCTCTCTCTCTCTCTCTCTCTCTCTCTCTCTCTCTATCTCCGCATAAATGCATAACACTCATCTTGTAAATTTTAGAGTCGGCTTATAAAATTCTACTAGTTTCGATTCTAGTCAAACTACTAAGCAGAGGTACTCTGTTTTCCGATATTTAAATGTAGATTTATACTGTTCATTTTGTTGTGATTTAGTCCTCAGGTGTTCAATATTCGGAGTTCCATAAACAACTGGAAGCATTATTTTTTTCTCATTCTTGGTACTTCAAGTGGTGACAAGAGTGAATCATATAACTCCGTTTATGAACTTGATAGATAAACATAAGGCATGTAGCCATATCTCTGTTATCTCATATCTCAATACTCTGGATGATGAACAACTTTCAACTTCATCCGACCATCAAAACTGTACATGTTTCTTTGATATGCATAATACCAAAGTACTCTTAAAGAATTGACAATAACAACGACAGGTAACAACAAGAAAATAAAGATATTGTATATAACGGAATTTTCATCATACAAAAAGAAGTCACAAATTCTACCAACGTTGGCAAAATTTCCTTCAGAATTGAAAGATAAACTACCACTCAATTGAACTATCAGAAGTAGCAATAATTAGTATGAGTTTAAAAGTGCATAAATAATAGACAAGAGTATCGAATCTCACTAAATGCTAAGGAATAGAATACAAAACAAATAACCAAGAGCATCATACTATTATATACCATCAAATCTAATTTACCGATACTATCCAAATATGCTAAATCCTTAATCAATATAGTGGAAAATTTGTTTAAAGAGTTATTCTGATGAATAGTAGTCTCATTACAAAACATATTATAGTTATTGTACTGTTCCACATCGGGCAATAATGCTTGAGAGTGATGACGAGGCCTGATATTATACGGACGTGAGATGCTATATCTTGAAGGCATCTTTGCTTCAAAGTAAATAATTGTTGTACAAATACCAAGATGAAGTCAGTTGGGGTAAACACTATTAAAATCATTTTACAAATTATATCCAGAAATCATGCTTTAAATATTGGGTGTATTACAATGTTTGACACAAAAGCAAGATATAACACAATTTTAACTATATCGAAGTTACTTGAAGAAAACCATTAACGGTAACCATGAGATAACTATGGTTACCTCGTTATTAAGAAAGTTTTAGAATGCGGCTCCTATCAAATCAATTTCTTAACATTGCATTTAATCTTCTCTTCACCGTCCCTCCACAGAATATTTATTTGACTTGATAAAATTCGGATTTTTTACAAAAAAAAAAAATAAAGAAAAGATCTCCACATTTCACATATGAAAAGCACCTCGGCAAGTTCAGAGCTTGAAAAGCCTCGGTTGAATATTTTGACTTAATTTTTTACATACTAAAAACTTGAACAATAATAACTTGAAAAAAAAAAAAGTTGCCTGAGTTTTGAAGTGTATTGGCAAAAAGTATTTGCATTTTAGGCTGTAATTTAGAGCTAAAAACCAAATTTGGCCTAGAAAGTAAAAAATCGCCTCCACAAATTAAGAAAAAAAAAAAAAAAATAAAATAAAAAAAGGCATGAAAAAGTGACGTGTGATCAAGTATTAGAGAACAAAATCAAACTCGGTTAAAAAAGATAATTCTTTACTTGGTGATCATCTTTTAACCTTCAAATATATAATAATTAAATATATTATCCTATATAAACAAGCCTGGTGCTCCATTTTTTTTTTTTCCTTTAATTTTCAAATTTGCTTCTGGATCAGTGTTTTTTTTCTACTTACTTTTTGTTCAGTCGATAAACATATAGATTATACACAATCAGATAACAAAATGGGCGCTACCAACTTCTTACAACAAGAGCGTTCAAAGACCACTGTCAACATTGACAACTTGAATGCTTTCATAGATCCAAGTCATGAAGTCACACAAAAAATTTTCAAACAAATCATTAGTGATCCAATTTTAGTCAGCTCAAGAGAATTTTATGATCAAACAAAACTTGAGTTGAGAGATTCAACAATTAAAAAAATTCAAAGATTAGCCAACTACATTGAAATTGAAAAGTCTGACGATTTTGAAAATAGATTGAGTTTGTTATCAATTAGTGATCCTGCTGTTGGGACTAGATTAGGTATAAATTTGGCCTTATTTGCCAATGCTATCAAAGGTAACGGTTCCGATGAACAAATTAAATATTGGTTGTATGAAAGAGGTACTTTACAAATTAGAGACATTTATGGTTGCTTTGCCATGACAGAATTAGGTCATGGTTCAAACGTTGCCAATTTACAAACCACTGCCACATATAACCCTGAAAAGAAGACATTCACCATCAACACTCCTGAACTAGCTGCTACTAAATGGTGGATTGGTGGTGCTGCACATAGTGCAAATCATAGTGTTGTGTATGCTAGATTAATTTCCAACGGTAAAGATCATGGTGTTAAAACTTTCCTCGTTCAGCTAAGAGATTCAAACTTTGACCTTTTACCAGGTGTTTCTATTGGTGACATTGGTACCAAGATGGGTAGAGATGGTATTGATAACGGTTGGATTCAATTCAATAACGTTGAAATTCCAAAGGATTATTTGTTACAAAAATTCACCCAAATTGATGATGATGGTACAGTTCATAACACTCCTTTAGAGCAGATTAGTTACAGTGCTTTGCTTCAAGGTCGTGTTAGTATGGTTTTGGATTCACAAAGACATGGTGCTAGAATTATTACCATTGCATTAAGATATGCTATTGGTAGACAACAGTTTGGTGATCCAAAAAATGAAACTCAAATCATTGACTATTCTTTACATCAATACCGTTTGGTTCCATACTTATCTTTGATTTATTTATTAGCTCCTGGTTCACAAAAATTACTGGCTGATTACCGTGACATTTTGTCAGATCTATACAAAGGTACCAACATCAAGAAAACTATTTTCGATTTGAAAAACTTGTTTGTTTCTTCTGCATCGTTAAAGGCTACAAACACTTGGTTAATCTCTCAGTTGATTGACGAAGCAAGACAGGCTTGTGGTGGTCATGGTTACCATGCTTATTCAGGTTTGGGCCGTGCTTTCAATGATTGGTCTGTTCAGCAAACATGGGAAGGTGATAACAACGTCTTGTCTATTAATGCTGGTAGATCTATCATTAAATATTATCAAGCTGCACAAAAGGGTAAGAAACAAGGTGACGACTTTTTGTACTTGAGTGAAACTTTCAGTGGAGATGTTTTAGATTTCACCAACTTGAAATCTTACATTGATATTTGGAGTGCAATCATCATCAAAGTTTCTCAACATGCTATCAAAATTGCCAATGGTGATTGGGATACTGTCTCACAGGAACGTTTATTACTTTCTAAATTCCATTCAAACCGTTATTTATTAGATGCATTCCATGAACGTTTACAAAATGGTTCTGTTGTTGGTGAAGATGCTAAAGTTTTAACCCTCTTGTACAGATTATACTCCTTGTTCTTTGTCGAAAAGTTCAGTGGTACTTTCTTGCAATTCGGTATCATTGACGGTGGTAAACTTGGGGAAATCCAAAGTGAGACTAAGAAAATCTTGGCTCAAGTAAGACCTCATTTAGTTGGTTTAACAGATTCTTTCAAATATCCTGATGAAATCATTAATTCCTCACTTGGTAACTTTAACGGTGATTTCTATAACAACTACTTCACTGATGTTACCAGAAATTATGGTAAAGGTACTAAGCCACCATATTTGAATGTTTTGACTGATACTCTATCGAGACCACTCAGAGACGAAAGATTGTCTAATGCTAGATCAAAAGAAACATTGGAAAAATTAAGTCGCTGAGCAATGAAACGAGCTGGTCTTTGTCCTTGTCAATATTATAATCCTTGATTACTCCAGTTATATGCTGGTTGATACGTAAATCAATACGAGCTATGTCAATATGATCCTGAAACTATACTGCATTATGCATACTTTATGAAATTATGATTATTTCTGTAGATTTTTCTCGAACTTGATTCATGACACTATATCAATGTGTATTTCGACTTGTATGGAGGAATACAATTAACCTTTGTCCTTTTAAAGATAGAAACTACCATATGGAGTTCGCCTTCTTTACACCATATATAAGTGTCAACTGGAAAAAGGAGTCAGAATTAGTCTTACCAGAATAACGAAACTCTCGAATTCTGACAGACAAATAGTTTACATTTCAAATGACTAAACGTTTTCCATCTTGTCGTTGTATGTAAAATGAGGCTTAATCAGTATTATCGTATTTAGTGGAAGATTTTGATCTGTTTCTACATCTGCCTCCATAATCAAAGGAAATCCAATCCCGCGCCCATCGCTGAAGATATACACTGTTGAGATGAAAACTCCGAACTCAGAATCAAATATTGCAAACTGATTAGGAAGTGAAACTTGACTGACAACTTCGAAGGAAATTGCTATTTGAACTGTAAGCCAAAGTCGTTATAAGTAATCGTTATCATGTCCAAACCAGTCTTCAAGCAAAAGGAGAACCCTGTTCCTGCTTATCTGCCAACAAAAGGCTCGGTCTTGAGTGCTGACAAAGAATTTTATGATACTGTTGCCAGCTCCAAAAAGAGATTAGTATATGAAAAGACTGTTCCTATCAGATCAGGTTCAGCATGGAAAGTTAAAGCTGGTTCAATTGTAAGAATCACAACACCTGAAGGCCCTCAGGTGTGTGACTTTAATGTCTGGAATGCTGATAATTTCAGAGAAAGATTTTGGGCTTCAAGAACCAGACAGTTTTACGGTACCCACGTCAGAAAATACGATAAATTGTGGTCTAATTTACCATTCTTAAGGCCCTTGCTAACAGTAACTGGTGACTCTATCAGAGATCGTTTGGAAATTGATAACGTTCATGACTTATTAGGAACCAGGTGTGATCCATACGTTGACACTTTGCTAAGTGGGGAAGATAACGACTTTCACTGTCACTCCAATCTATACAGAGCTATCTTGCCGTATGGTGGTCAAGAATATGACGTCCATGATGTTCTGAACATCTTTCAAGTTACTGGATTAGACAAAGAGGGTAAATATTATATGGATACATCACCTGCAATTGCAGGTGATTACTTTGAATTTTTTGCCGAAATCGACTTATTATGTGCTATCAGTGCTTGTCCAGGTGGTGATTTGAGCCTTTGGGATTGGGGTGAAGGTGATGAAGGGACTGATGTTGATATGGTCGATTGTTGTAGACCTTTGGGTATTGAAGTCTACGAATTAGAAGACCAAACAGTCTTAAAAGATTGGAGTAAACCAGAGGTTTCACAATATAAAGGAGCTCATGGTTTAGGCTTCCCAACTTTTAAAAAGGAATAGAATACTAGATAGTTGCATCATTCCTTATCGAGTAAAATGAATGCTTAAAACTTTTCGAAATTGTACAAGTAACTATAGTAACCAATTTTATTTGCACTCGCGAATTTTTTTAAAAATTCATTATTGTCCACAGATCTGCGTATTTCTTCGCAAAATGTAAACAAAAAAAAGAAGAACAAAAATGCTGTGAGAAAAAAGACTATTAATGTACATAACAGACAGTATTAAGTTTAAACGATACATTAAATCTACCAAAAGGATCTTGAAGCCAGACCTCCTTCTCAATGGATAATGAACTTGATTTTATAATATCTGCATATGCTTCTTTGAAGCTCAATGGAAATGGTATCAACAGTTTGCTGAATGGAGGATCGCCTTTGAAAGATATCAGTACAAATCATTCCCCATCAAAGTTGAAGCTGATATCTCCGCATAAGAGAAGCTCAGTTGTCATAAAGAGTATCCCGTTAGAAATACAAAAGCTATGTTGGAGCGCGGTTGAGTTGGGGACAAATAGATTGGCGTTGAGAAATGAAATATCACCATCGTTGATACGGCTCATATCATCATCGTTCAGTCAATTATTCAAATTAGAGCCGACTGAAAAGAGAGGCCTTATTCTAAAGAAACAACAAAATTACATAATTAAGCTAATAGATTTGGAGAGTGATGCTTGTCAATTGGATTTCAAGTACTCAATGGCGGAGATTTATGCCTTTCATCGAAACAGTACAAAGATAGGTATACCCAGTGAAAGTCATACACTCAATGATCCGTTAGGTATATTACTTTCTGATGAGAAAATGATTTTGAAATTTTACATACTACAAATATTTTTTAGAAGATTCCAGAGTAAAAGATTCAGTGATAGTGACTCGTTAACAACCTTTCTTCTTTCAAGCTCAAAGTACTACGAGTCTTTATCGGATAATCAAAAACAATCGTTCTTAAAACTACTTTTATCTTTTGCAAAATTCTCACCTAGCCCACAATTCAAATCTTCCATAAATTTGAAATTTTTACAATTACTCGATCAATATGATTTGAAGTTTGAGACTTTTGTGTCTAACATCAGCAAAGATCAGTTTTTGAAAGATATTGAAGTGGCTTTAATCGGGCTACAAACTTTCGAAAAAGTCCCCTTCTTTCTATTTGACTATGCCATCAACGATAAGTCGCAGAGACTGCTTAAAGTAGTTCAAATATATCAAAAGACTTTCAAAAATGATGAGCTTTATAGCTCGATACAATGGGGTCTAATCAATCCTGATTTGTGCCTCTCTAACAACCTACTGAAACTATTTCAAATGCCAAATATCAACAAGTCACTGTTAATACATGAACTCGAGAACTTAGGAAGACCAAATGCTGCTATAATTGAGGATCTTGGAAATTTCATCACCAAGAGTCTTTTAAAGCCTGATTTTGATCTTGAAACAATAATTCTTTATTATATCAAGAACCTCCCTCAGTTTACCAAGTCGACATTATCAGTTTTAGACAAGTTTGTGATGGCGTCCAAGAACATCAACTCACCAAGGTTCATTGAGGAAAGTTTCCAATTGTTGACAAAATTGTTCATTAAGCATGAACAATACAAAAGATTGAAGAACATTTCAAACCTACTTTATAATTTTGCCTTAAAATCTGATCAAAAATCATATCAAATGAATTTTATTATCAACTCTTTGGAAATTGAAAAAGTACTCTATCGATCAGCAACTAACCTATCCGACCTTGGTACCAAGTTCGAAAGGTCAATGAAACTTCTATCAACCCAGAGCTTAAGCATACAGGAGCCCTTCAATATTTTGTTTTGCGATAGGTTCCTTTCAAACATGAAGGGTGAGAATTTATTGCACACACTTGATAATATGGAGAAAGTTCTTGGATCAAGTTTCAGATTCGTGGATATTTCTCAGTTGAGCTATTCAAGTGTTTTGCAAGAGAATAAATCGATAATATTTGCTTTGGCGGCCAAATATTCATCTGGTGACTTATCATCACTTTATGAAGCCTTGGACATAACGACCCCCATTTTGCAAATGATGTGTGGCATATTTTACCAAAATCTTCAGTATATCAAACTTCCCTTTTCAAAACCACCTGTACCTAACATTACAGGTGCAGATCCATTAATTAAATCTTTTTACTACTTGACACAAGAGATCAAAGCGAAAACATCTTCGAACCTCAAAAAGATTGTTCAACTATACATTCATAGCTGGTTAATCAAAAGTAAAACAACGGTAACCTCAGTTGAAATACAATTTCTACAAAAGCTTGTTGACTATCTTAAATTTGCCAACTTTCAAAAAGCTTTGAGGGAGCTTCTGACTGCTGTTGAGAGAAATAGACCGAATGGTGATGTGCGTTTCAATAAGTGGTTATCATTCCACGCGCTAGAAAATAAATTGGAACTAAGAGATATCACCCATTTGAGTGCGTCAGCTTTTGCAATCGACACAACAGAAAGTACCTCAGAAACTTCAACTGATACTGTGCTACGTAAATTGAATTATAAAATCTTAGAACTTAAATATCATCTGATATATTTTGATAAGGCACAATTGATAGATACTGCTTCAAGTGTATCTGAGCTGTTGAAGGTACATGGTGATATTTTAAGTGTTGACAATAAGAATGGTTACACTAAACCTCAATTTATTATAATCTTAGTTTTGTTGGTGAAGCTTCACTATTATAGATCTAAGGTCTTATCCTTACTTGGAGATCATTTAGAAAGTCTGAAATCGACAGTGATATCTGCCCAACTATCGAAGGCGATTCTCAAAAGCAGCGTTGATAATTTGGAAGCGATAACACTGTTATCTTCGAGCTTCAGAAATTTGATCAAGACTTTGATCCATCTGGGCATCTCAAAAGATGCCGAGTACTATGTTCAAGAGTTGAAAAAATTTAATGAATCGATAGTCAAAATGAGGAGCATTTTTGCCCAAAATTCCTACTTCTTGTGTCATTATTATTTCATAGTTGGTAACACACAGAGTTGTGAAGAGCTGAAGTTGAAGGCCAACACTGTGTTTGACACGTTACACTTGATTGTGAACGAAGAATATACTGATAATTACAAACTAGTTTATTTCTCATTGGTCACTAATGTCTATTCCTCCAATGAACAAACAATGATGGATGCTAAGCAAAAGGTCAAAAAGTTTTTGAGTTTTATGGACAGCGAAGGTAAACTTCTATCAATTGCATGGAGGCAGTACTTTGAATACCTATTCAATGTTGAGGTTTCATTAAAAAACACTAAGAATCCATACATTACTGCAATGGACCAGATGATCACTTCGAGAAAGCTGTTCATAGATGCTCAAAGTTCCTTGAACTTGGATCCTTTGTTTTCCACTCTCGAGGACTCAGCGATGTCACTACCGTCTATAAAAGGAGATGAACTTATGGCCCCAACACCTCCACCGTCTTCGAAGAACAAGGTGAAAAGCGTTCAAAATCTGAAAGTGTCAATCACAAACCTAAAGAAGTCAAAGAAGATAGTATCGGAATTATTTGATGGGCTCTGTTACTTATCGAACTATCATATCAATGAAATTCATAAAGTTTTATCTTTGGACTTGTTGACATTATCCAGTATTTCAAACTCATACCAAAACGAATCGATTGAGGACTGCTACAAGCTCAATGATTACACGAAACATCAACCATTAGTCAATGAGAAGGCAATGATTGAGATAACTAATCAACGAACAGATCTTCTTCCCGATTTCAACTTTGAGAGACTGAACTATACAGGTGCTCAGTTGGATGCTTCACCGGCCAATGATGATCTCTTCAAACGACTCCCTGAAGATTGGTTGGTTGTTACCATTGATGTATGCTCTTTCAATGGTGATTTGCTTATCTCTAAATTTGAAAAGCAAGCTAAAAAGCCCAACTTTTTAAGACTTCCATTGTCAAGGCACTCCAGTAGGTCTGTCGATGAGGAATCTTTTTCTTTTGAGGATGCCATAACAGAATTAAAATCTGTCATTGAATTGAGTAACATGACCACATCAAAGGAAACTACTGAGTCCATAAAGACATCAGAAGATCGAAAAACCTGGCATAATCAAAGGAATGAATTGGATCAGAGACTACAACAATTATTGACTAAAATTGAGTACTGCTGGTTAGGAGGCTTCAAAGGTATATTCAATCAAGAAAAAATATCACCCGAACAAAAGAGAATATTCAAAGAAAAATTTTTGAATATCATTCGTCAAAACATACCATCAAGAAGTCAAAGAAACGCATCCAAAGCTGTTGAGTTTGATGATTTTGTTGTTGAACTATTCTTGAAACTTGGAGATCCTTCAAAATTACTGAGTACTGAATTATTGGAAGATTTGATCTACTTTGTTTTGGATATTTTATTATTTCATGGTGAAGAAAACGCTTATGATGAAATTGACATCGATAACATTTACGTTGAAATTGAAAATTTAATCACCGAATACATTACGTGTAATCCAAATCCAACTAGAAACAAACATACGGTATTGATTATTGGAAAAGAATGTCAGTCTATTCCTTGGGAGTCTCTTCCATCATTGAGGGGAACTTCGACCACTAGGATGCCATCCATGACATTTTTACTCGAACTTTACGAGCAGAATGTTAAATTAAAAGTTAACAAGAGAAATGGGTCTTTTATCTTAAACCCAAGCGGTGATCTTCACAAAACTGAAGAAAGGTTCAAAGCACACTTTGAAGATATCTCCTACAATTTAAACTGGAGAGGTATTGTCGGGCGCAAACCTGCAGAAGAAGAATTTCGAGATGTGCTTGAAAATTCTAGCTTATTTGTGTACATTGGACATGGTGGTGGTGAACAGTTTATAAGGTCAACAAGCTTGAAGAAGATGCAGCGTATAGCCCCAACCTTACTTCTAGGTTGCTCATCGGCCAAATTGTTAGACAACAATCTTTTAGAACCTTCTGGTACAGTGTACTCATATTTATTAGGAGGTTGTCCTATGGTGTTAGGTAATTTGTGGGATGTTACGGATAAAGACATTGATAAGTTCAGTCAATCTGTTTTTGAAAAATGGGGTTTGAATAGCAAAGAAGGAGTTGTCACAACTGATATATGTGATTCAGTTAAATTATCGAGAGATGTTTGCAATTTGAGGTATTTAAATGGAGCAGCACCTGTCATTTACGGTTTGCCACTAAGTTTACTATAGATGGGTTTTATCTTGAGCCAAAAGTTTCTGAAAAATAAACAGCAACTTAACTAATAAATGACTTACGATTAAAAATGGATTGTAGATTTTGCATATTTGAAACCTTATTTTTAGCTCCAGTTGCTAAAGCTTAAATTTTTTTTTGACACATTTTTTAATACTTCTTGCAAGGGCCAACACTTGAACGTTTTAATATACACAATACCTTTCACAAGAATTGCGTTGAATCAAAGGTATTAATTACGTCTAACTATTGCATTTGAGGCAGACAACTATATGTACCCGAGTATATGCAATCCTATTCTACGCTTCACAAAAGGTGACTGGGTGATCAAACGTTGGAAAATTGACAGTCTAAAACTCTGCTCAAATCCTCCGATTGTGTATTATAACATATAAAAAAGGGTGGGAAAAAATGTCGTAGCTGTAATATTGTGAACGAAAGTGACTTCTCCTTTCTTATTATCAGCTTCTCTTCTAACGGCGCCGTGAGACCATCTGATTTGGTTTCTATTTTGCACTTATATCGTATATAAGACAAATAGTGATGTCATATGCCTGCTTGGGATAGCAAACATTTTCCAAGCTGAAAGTTTCTGGAGATCAAATCCATTAAGAAAACGTTTCGAAAGATTGTGTTGGTGTTGCGTTAAATATTGCAAAATAGACCTCTCTAGTTTTTGAAAACTCAATAAAATCTATGCAAGTTCTCTTTTATTCGCCAGGTCAGCTCTTGAAGTCTCTCAGCTGGTGAGTCATACTGATGATCATGTACCAATCTAAACACATGTTTAATGTTGTCCACTGATGTGACAAAAGCGTCATTTACGACAACAAAATCGTAAAGAGCAATGACTTGTAAGATCTCAGCTTCTGATTTGAAAAAACCTGGTAAATAAGCCGTATGTTTTGATATCTTGACCTTTTCTGCTAATTCTTGATCATAAGGTCTTACATTTTCAGTTTCACCAAAATCCAAGTCGAATAAGACTTGTTGGGAAGCTGAAGAAGGATAGAATGATGGTGAGGTTTTTTCATCCTCTTCACTTATGGAGACAGGATTTAAAGCAGGTGATATAACTGGGTTTGATATATCAGAGCTTAAAGAAGTGGTTGAGCTGTAATTTGGAGTTCGTAGAAAATTGACAGTACTGCTGTTTGTAGATGAAAGTGATTTTCCATAAGCTTCACCAATTGCACCACCAGGATGTCTTTCACCGAATATTCTCTTTCTTTCATTATAGTCAGAAATGTAAAGCTCTGCTAAAGCTATTGATACAGCATCGGCTAATGTCAAGCATAAAGTTGTTGAGATCGTTGGTGCAGTCAATCCATATATCGACTCTTCTGAAAGTTCTGGTGGTAGTTCTGCATAGAGTAATGACTTCACCTGGAAGTGTTGTGATAGTAACGAGGTCTTTTTATTAGTTAAAAGTATAATTGGAATATCAGGAGAGATATGAGGTAGTAATTGAATTAGTTCTGGTGATTTACCAGAAGATGAAATTAAGACTAAGCAATCATGATGATCTCTTCTCAGTATACCTAAATCACCATGAAGGGCTTCACTTGGATGTAATAGAGCAGAGTGTAAACTTAAGGAGTTCAGTGTCGCCACTATTTTTGCAGCAATTTTATGTGATTTTCCAATACCTGATATCACAATCTTGCCTCCCTTTATCAAAGAAGAATTCATAATGTTTAAAGACTTTTTCAACTGCGCCTGACTGAAAGTTGAATGTTTGTATTGATTGACCAAATGATGAATAGCCTTCGTTTGGTTTTGCAGAATTGATTCAAAAGTCAATAACGAATGAGCCAAATTTTTCTCGTGGACTATTGAAACCAGTTGCTTTGGGTCTTTTGGGCTAGACATCTTATCAAATGGTGATGAGCTTATGATTCGTTCTTCAGTAGCTTCGATGGAAGGCGTACTCTTTCAAAAAGAGGTCTGGTTAGCTCAAAAACTAGTAGTAACCTTTGGGTGGAAATGTTGAATAAATATCAGATTTTAAAATCAAGACTCCATCAACCTTTATTTGTTCACCTGCGTACTGTGCCTAAAGGCATGAGGGAATCGATGCGATTCAATTTCACACTTTTATGGAAATGAGTCCCGAGTTGGGCACGAAGCGAGGCCTTCATACATTGGCAAAGCGAAAAAGCCCACAAAAACGAGAAAAAAATAAATTAGTGTGGCTATCAAATGATTGCCACAAGCAAGGAAAAGTTCGATAAAAAAAGAAATTATTAACGGTTCTTAGGACGTTTTTTTTTTTTTGTATCTTTGATAAAGTTCATTTAAATTTAAGCAAAAAGCTGAGTAATAATCATGAAATTTTGTAACAGTTGACAATTTTTGTGAGTGTTACATTGTATGAATATGAAATTTGATGGCTTGTTAAAGCATATCGAAAGAATTAGTATACATGTTATGTTATTATCTCTCTGACAAATCATGGTGACATAAAATGCGCTACTTTTACTTTTAAGGGTTTTTTTTAAGGGGCCACGCCTATGATTGTCACTTATTATAAAGCGACAATTTTCCAAATCTCGTACAAAATCCGGATTGTCTTTGGGCTTGAACAGCGGAGTTATGTGCCACCATGGGTTTTTCCAAATTGATAAGATCTACTGGGTATAGCAGCACTCTTATCTCCTAATGCCTAAACTAGAGTGTACTTAGCTTGAAGCACATGACGTAGATAACTATAACAATCATTTTTGACCCAGAGTATTTGCCCTCTTGTTTCAAAAGCTCATTTGAGGTCCTCATCAAATTTAACTCCATATGATATCGCAAACGTATGTGTTAAGGCGTTTGCTGGAGTTGGTTATTTTGTGAGAAGTGTTTGTACAAAATCCTGTAGCCTACAATACACTGCCTTGATGAAAACACTTTTTGGATCTGAGAGCCATATTCTAGCAAATATCTTGGTATTTGAAATGGTTAAATAGGATAACAATCGCCTTCTGAGTCTGGAAAGTTGGATGTGGGGGCTTTGGTGAATCATTACTCTTGGAAAATGATACGTGATGGCTTATAAATGTGCGCAATAGTCATGGAGTGAGAGATGATGTAATGCAAGTGCATAAACATGTTGTTGAATCAAAGTCTCATCGGAAAAGTGATTAATTTGGAATAGTTATTTTTCATCTTATAAGAATATACAACTACAAAGATATAAGGGTGATAAAAAGCTTATTACCGTTCGTTTGAAACTACGGTGTTCTTCATACCATTATTCATTAATATGTCTGACTGAGATAGTCACCTAGTTATTTAAACATAGCCAATTCAATAAACATTCACTCAAGTACAGTGACGGTCTATATGGCGCAATTATTCGGTGTAGACTAACCTGTCAAAATCAAATTCTCTAATCTTTTTACCCTCTAATTCAAAGCCCTCAACCGTAAACCCATTCCATTACATAGCATAATCCCCCTCCCCAAGTTAAATTAAATAAAAACTTTCGTAAAATATATGGCCTAACCCAACCAAATAAATTTGCACAAACAACACCATCTTCCTTCTCTGGGCCACTACCCAAATTCATAAACTTTTTTGGTGGACATCCTTTCCAGAAATTCCACCATTTATGTCTTTGACACAATTCTACCCTACTCAAATGTTTGGTCAAGGGACCTGTTGGTCCCTCAATGTATTTCCATTCCCATGGTGACCAAACTTGTCTGGGATCTTCAGGTGAGAGTTTATCATCACCCCAGTGACCCTTGAACAACAACCAATCGCCGTATTGTATCTCTTTTGAGTTATCACTTTTACTTTCGTTTGATGCAGGCGAAATATTCGTACCATCCCACGTATAACCTAAAAAGTTTTTGGAAGGATCCCATAGCGCACCACGATCTGTAAAATCTGACAATATTCCAAATGGTAAATCATGAGGATGTTGGCCAGTAGATGGATAGTTAGCATGTGTTCCTCTTGCACTGAAAATTATAGGTTTTCTGGCGTCGGTGTCTGATTTTTCTAAAGCCTCGTAATGATAAGCACCACCTCCTCCATGAGCAGACATCCACACAAATACAGGTTCGCCATGATAAAACCGCGTTAAAGAGTGTTCCCAATCACCAATATGATTACCATATGGACCATGTCCCATGACAAATGGTCCCAAATTAAAAGAATAAAAATAAAACCAATAAGCATCTACCCAACCATTCCCTTTATCAACAACAATTAAGACAGCAGGAGCATCTTTAATTTCACCAGTTGACAGGTTTGGACGGTTCTTACGTCCTGTAAGCCAATCAGGATTATCCTTAAACTCGAAATCAGATGTTAAAAACGTTTCAATAGTTTGGTAGTAATCATTCTTTTTAGCATAGTATGATAAATCCTCCAATGTCAGACTCTGATTTTGTACTATGGTTTTATTTTTGTATTGCAAATGGAAATGTTTAACAAAGTCCTCAATATCATAAGGTAGGTATTTTTCCTCAGTGTATAAATGTACCAAGGGAGTATAATCTAATATATATGATGGAATTTCACCCACCTTCAACAGTTTTTCCTTCTCTGACAAAGGAAAAGATTGAACAGGTGGGAACTTTTTCGTTTTGATCTTTTTGTTTATATATTTTAAAGCAGTCTTATCGTTAATCTCGTAATCTTCGAAATAATCCTGGTTGATGTTCAGTAGTGGTTCAAAATCATGTTCAGCTGGAACAGATTCATTTTCCCCTATCTTGCTATCAACCGGGAATCCGTGTATTAGTTGAGTAAAGAACAAAATGGCAAGCAAAAGCTTGGGTATTTTCAAGCAAGACTGCAGTATCATAGCCTTAAGTTTTGTATCTTTTTTAACTATTTCGCTAGACTCTCAAGGCATTACATGGGAACAGTACTCATTTGAAGTTTGTTTATAATTCGGATAAAACTCATCTCTTTCTGTAGTAATAAATATACAGGTGAGGTCACTTAGCCTCTGGTGTGTGGATTTTATGAGCGTTAACTACTGAAATTGTCAGAGACCAGATTCAGTATTTTTCGTGAAAACTATTTTTGACACAAAATTTATGTTGTTATGGTTACGTGACACAATGAAAGTTGGCACGATGACACTACCATTTGGTTTCTTTGAGGGACTTTCTGTCGTATAGAACCTTGTGGTAATAGTCCATAACGAAATTAGAAAGACGCCTGTTCAATTAGCTTGAACAACTCAGAACTAAAAAAGTTTAATACTGTCCAGGCTTTAGTGGCGAGATAAGTAATATAAGAAACGGATTTTGCGGATCGGAAAACATGTTAAGTGATATTAAGAGTGTTATGGGCTCGGTTATTTTCTCAGATCCCTTAACCTTCTGCATACTGATACAAAGTGTTAGCTACTTGTTGTAGAAAATGATCATTATTATTCGTGTATTTGTAAGTTCATGAAAGTCGTCAATACCATAAATGCGAATTAGCATGGTGTATTTACATGAATATATAGCTATGCGTATATGTGCACACATAGTATTGCTTGGAGGTCATTAAAGTCGTTATAATTGTATCAATTTGATATCGCATTGATAAAAATCAATGAATCTCGCTAGTGAATGATGAAGTTTGAATGCAACCAATTTATAAATGAAAGTCATGAAAAATTTCATGCGCTGATTGATAGTCTGAAATTTCAGTCTCTCTGCTGACTGTCTTGTATATTGGTATTGCCAATAATTCCCCATTAGTAGAGAAATGATGTTTTAGTGATACCATTTCATCCTTTATTTGCTCTCTTGGTGGAATATATGCCTGAGGGACGAAATCAAAGTCATCTTCTATAAGGACATTATCCTTGGCAGGAGATCTAGATCTTACTGGTGTTGAAGGAGAATAAATGCCATTTGATGATGACGATCTAAATGAAGGTGGCTTTTGACCATCGAAAGGTGAAGAAGCTGATACTGAGTTTGGAATTGCAGCCAGCATCGAATGTCTCGTTTGTTCTTTTGAAAGACGACCGTTACGACTGGATCCATGATTCTTGGCAGTGGACTTTGATCTTCTCTGACCTGTTCCTGTTCTATGTAAAGCAGTCGAATTAGAGTTGGTCAAAGAGTCCAAATTGTAAGTGTTGTTCAATAAGTCATTTCTAGTTACAACTTTGATATTTTTCGTTTGTAGCTTTTTATTTTCAACTGATTCCTTTGGTTCATTAGCCGAACTTGATGATGTGAATATACTTCTGAGTTGTTTCATTGGAATGGTAGTTATAGGTGTTATTAAACTTTTGACAAATTTGTTAGGAGTGTTTCTTATTTGATTTCTTGTCAGAAGGGAACGGCTATTCTCAGAATTGGATTGTGTCATAATATCTAAAGGATTGACTCTCATTAACATCATTGTTTTGAACTTGTTGAGATGGTGAAAGTATTTCTTTTGTAATTTCTTTACAACAGATATGACAAAACAGATATCCAACACACTCAATCTCAATAATAATAATACTCAAAGGACTTTGTACGGAGTATCTTTGAGACTTTAGGAATGTCCCTTCTTTTATAAAGACCAGGGATTAAGCTAGCTTTAGCTTGATATTGAAAAATTCTTTTAGTGCAGCTGCAGAATGTGGTACCTCGGTAGATCTCAGATGTTTGAAAAGGCGCTAATATTAAACCCGATAGTGGAATATATCAAGACAATATAGATGCCGAAGATTTAGCACTAAGTGTCGCTTCTCATGTATTCAATCATATAAATTTAAGGATATACAATCATTTAGAGCTAAACCAATCTTAAAAGTGCAGGCATGCTCTATTATATATACACACATTGATGTAGGTGTATTTATAATGATTTTCTACATGGCAATAAAACTTAAAACCCTTTTACAGATAACTTACTTCCTTTGGCCAGCGAAATTAGTAAAATTTAAAAACAATGTACAAAGGCGCACAATATAGTTGAGTCAGGAAAATGGAGTTAAGTTTTAGGACATTGAAAGAATTAATAAGCTTTTATTTAGTTTATTGATGACAACTTTATTTTCTTCTGTAGTTAAAGCGAAAAAAAAAAGTATGCAAAAAGCTGCAAAACGAAATTTATTCAGTGCTTAATCCGAAGACCGAAAGAAATCCAGGACCCATATCAGCGGCGTTCGGGTTTTCGTCCGTTCAGCTTCACAGGGAAATCAGCGCCGGTTATACCAATAAATAATACCTAAGTCCGCTAACGCCCCACGTAATTATGAACTTAATTCGTTCAAGGAGCAAGGAAATTGTACCCTAAGGCAGTGAATACGGTTGATATCATATGGGAACCTAAAGTTTGTATGATGATGAAAAATGCGACATCACTCAGATCTTTTTTGAAGGGTATTACACCGTAGTCGGGATTTCGGATTAGTAAGCTCAATGCTGTCTTTTGAAATGCTCGGCTTTGATTTAGGCCCAATCTGATTTCAATAAACATCGATATGCAAAGAGATGTTCAAGCAATATGTCAATTGAAAGCGTGTGAGCTAGAAGTGTCGGTGTGTCGTATGAAGCAGGGTCCTGATATTAATGATAAATCTCATTGGTTAAGTTTCTTATTTAAAGTTTATTGAGTTAGATGACGGAATATATATATAATATATATTTCGAATAATTCTGTCTCTAATCTAAATAAATGAAATGTGAATTTTATCAGTTAAAGCACTTTGTCCCAAGTTTTAATTATGTATTAAGATATTATCTCTAAACAGGAACCCAGAGCTATTCATCTTCAGTGTCATTAGGACTCACATGGGCATCAAAGAACTCATTCACTCCAGCTTCATTCATCAGTGTATCCGAATTTCTTGCTGCTTTCCTCTGAGAAGTGAAGTTCAATTTTTTCATACCAGAAGATCCACCAACTCTCGAAACTGTTGGAATTTCCTTCAATGGTGACGGGATAGCATATTTAATCTGGCTATAATGATTTCTTAAGGCTTCAATCCTATTACGCTTGATTCTTTCACTCCCTGGAATACTTGTGTTAGATCTACCACTCTTATCGTAATTAAGAAGTGGATCAATTGTTAGTTTCTTAGGCGTTTGGTCGTAGAACTGTGAAGGAATTGAAGCTAAACTTGTGTTTCTTTTGGACTTGAATCTTGTTGGTGAATCGTCATCAATCATCTCTTCAAACTCAGAATCATTATAATATCTTGTTCTTTGATCTGTTTTACCCTTCCATAATAATAGTATCGCCCTTAAGTGTGCACGATTCCATCTTTTGTGAAAACTTGAAATGTTGTCATTATCCCTTTTGTTCTTCAAGTTCTTCAAGTTCCAAATGTTTAGATATTTCACTATTAACCTCAAATCTTTATCCTCCTGCATCTCGTTCAATTCAAATTCCATATTTGAAACTTTTAACAGGTATAGTTGCATCTTGGTGAATCCCGTAGATAGCAAGTTCAAAGCGTTCACTTCATTCGCCTTTTCCTCCAACTCAATACTCGAGTTATACTTGTAAATCCATCTGGAGAAGATTGGATTTAAATAATTGTCTTTCAGTAATTCCTCCTTGAAAAGCTTTTCTTGTGTTCTGTACAAATTGAACTGATTGAACCAAAGTTTTAGGACAGTTTTTAATTTTTTGGAAGCTATTAGTATGTTAAACTGCACTAGCCTCTCGTTCAACTTTCTCTGGACATTTGCTTCATGCTTGATAATCCATCTACCTAAATATTGCTTCTGGACTAGGTTTTTGGCACCTTCCTCATAAAACTCCCTTGCCCTATCATTCAAAGAATTATTGTGATGTATTTTAGATTTGGCCCTTTTCAAAAGATTTCCTTTAATGAATAAGTCAGCTGTCTTCTCCAGGTTTCTAACTTCATCAACCGATCTTTTCCAATTTCTCAAGTAGATCATTTTGTTATAGGATTTGAATGCATCATGACTTAACTCTGCTGAATTACTATGTTTGAGGCTTTTTAATGTCCATATATCAAAAGTTCTTTGTATTACACCCTTTGACTCAAATACCTTAAGCTTTTTTTCCAAGATTGATCTAGTGTACCAATTCTCCAATAAGTGTTTCACAAGCTCATAATCTCTATTGTCCTTATAGTGTCGTTCAGAGAGAGACAATCTCCAATTTTTGATAAATAGTTTCAACGTCTTCTCTCTATTAATCTTTTTGGACATTCTTTTCAATATAAGCTGATTACTCCAACTTTTCATAAACTTTTGTTGCAATCTTTTTTCTTTATCAAACTCAAGCTTGTGTAAGAGTTTCAGATATGATAGTCTTTCCTTCCACTGAGTTAGGACGAAACTTAACAAATATTCGTTCCTTTTATATAAGACTTGTTTTTCGACAACTTTATAGCCCAAAATTTCATTCCAAGAGTTGAAAAACTTGGTCAAAGTATACTCATCAGCCGCCTTCTGTAGTAATTTGCTTCTATCAACTTTCTTAAGAGCACTTTTTCTCCATCTACTGAAAAAGAATCCAGCATGAAATGCTGTTTCAAGGTTTTTTGAGTCCTCTTTCAGTGAAGCCTGATTTTGTGAAAGCTTTCGCCAAACAATAAAGTAAGGTCTTTTACCATTGAGTTGGGACGTACTCTTAATGGTTTGTAATTCCCATTCCTGTAAAGTTTCTTTCGTGATCCGATACTCATAAAATGAATTTGCCAAATTTTCATCATTTGCAATCTTATCTTTCCAGGACTTGAAGAATTTAGATTCTTGATGGTATTCAGCCACTTTAATTAATGATTCTTGTTGTTGAAATTTTGATCTCCATGAATCAAAAGCCCTTAGGGAAGTTTTAACGTTTTGAAAAATCTTAGCATTGGATTGAAAATCCTCTGATATAACATTAAATTTGAACAACCAGTTTAGTAAATACTTCTTCTTTAGATAGATATCCCAGATTTTTAAGGATTTATTCAACTCATTAAACTTTCTTCTCTTTATCAACCATAATTTGAAAAATCGAACTTTTCTATTGTATCTTTTGAAATACAAAAATTTCGCCAGTTTCATTCCTTCATTCAACGGTTCTTCTAGAAAGACTTTAATGATCCTTTCCAATCTACTTGGATCTTTCGAATAGTGATTTCTTAGTTGGTTGTAGATCGTAATTATAAACTTATCAGAAGAGGGATCAACACCATGAGAGTCAAGTATATCAAGATAGTTTGATAATACGCCTTTGAAATGTAGATTGGTCAAGGTACTGGGGAGTAAAGCGTTAACTAAATCATCAAAAAGATCATAATCGATAATGGCCCGTGGATTGTTATCATCATCATGTTCACCATTTTCCAATTGAACTTTTGCATTGAGTTCATCATTACTACCATTCCCATATATTGAAGACGGTATAATATCCATTGAACTTCCTGATATAGGTCGCCTTGGAGGGGTTGTTGGTCTATTGTTGAGACCAATTAGCATGGTGCTCTCTGAGACATCTTTACCAACATGCCTGAACCGCAGCGAATGGATATCAGTATTCAAAATTCCAGTGGTGGAATCCCATTGATTCTCCGGATTGAGCTCTTGAAATGTAGCAGTCAAGTCGCCATGTAAGATATTGTCATCATCATTATGAATTTGGGCTCTTGTAAAACTATTAATTAGATCTGATGTATCTTGGTCGTTTAATTCCCCTTTGAAAAGATGCCGTATCCTTTGATCTCTTTTGTCCATAGCAATCAAGATATATAAAGTCTAGTATATCTAGCTTTAAAGGGTTCCTGTTTTGATAAATTCGATGAACCGCCTATGCGCCGCCTTCTTCTGCAATGTTTGTTTGGTTTTAGCCTTTTACAAAACGCGGTAATTCTTTATCTAAAATTTCCATCTGCCTGATTTGTATTTGAGTTGGTTCGAGTTTCTACTCCATCTGTTTAAATCTGGTCCAAAGGTTATGAGCGTGTTTGATTATCGAAAAAAAAAAATTGTAGCAAACCTCTTTTGACAAGACATCTTCCGGACTGCTCTTACCAACAGTCTTGTTAATAGCGGAATTAATGGATATACCCAAAAACATGTGTTGGTAAATTTACTGCGGTGGCTAAGGAATAGCTAATACACGTAATATGTTAGGATTATTAAAATTGAAATTGAACTGAAATATAAAAAGAGCTCAAAATGCCTCCTAATTTGAGTAATTGAATTGTAAATATGTTTAAGTAGTTTTCATAGTTTATAAATTATATCACTTATACTATATCTTATATCCAAAATGTCTACCGTTTTATTAACAGGTGCTTCGGGTTTTATTGCTTTGCACATCACTGGAAAATTGCTAGAGAAAGGTTTTACCGTTGTTGGTACCGTTAGAAATCAATCTAAAGCCGATGATCTATTACCAAAATTCAAACAGTTATACCCTGATGGACGTTTGTCGTACGTCTTAGTTCCTGATATCGCAAAAGATGATGCCTTTGACAAAATTTTACAAGAGAACAAAAGTATTACTAAAATTGTTCACACTGCTTCTCCTTTCTCATTTGGTTTGAATAAACCTTTAGAAGAAGCATATTTAAACCCAGCCATCAATGGTACTAGAAACGTTTTGACTGCTGCTAAGAAGTTTGCTCCACAGGTTGATCAAGTTGTTCTTACTTCTTCATTTGCTTCAATTGAAAACACCCAAAAAATTTTGACAGATCGAGACTTTGTTCATACTGAAAAGACTTGGAATCCAATTGAAAAGGAGCAAGTTGTTGATGAAGTTTCTGCTTATTATGCTTCAAAGACGCTAGCTGAAAAGGCAGCTTGGGATTTTATTGAAATTGAAAAACCAAATTTCTCCTTGACTACAATCACACCACCATATGTCTTTGGTGTTCAATTCTTTCATGAAATCTCGGATAAGGCAACTTTGAATACCTCGGCTGAGTTTATCAATCAGGCTTTGAATATCAAACCAGACGATGTTGAATTCCATGCACAACCATCAGGATTAGGTATTAATGTCAAAGATGTTGCTACACTTCATGTTTTGCCATTAGAGGATAAAAAGAAGTATGAAGGTAGAAGATTGTTTCCAAATGCAGGATTATATTCACTTCAATACTTTCTTGATGTCATCCACAAGCATTTCCCTGAATTAAATGGTAAAGTTGGTAAAGGTGATCCAACCCAAACTGAAAAATACCAAAATGAAAATTTACCTATTGTTGATACTTCAGAGACTGAGAAATTAGTGGGCTTTAAGTGGATTTCATTGGAGGATACAGTTGTAGAATCGGCTAAGCAAATTTTAGACAGTAGAAAATGAAGAACAGATCATGTTTCATTGTATACTTTAATTTAATTTTTCATATTACATTATTGTAAATACGTACATATATAAAAAATAACGCTTGAATCGGGCCTAATTTAAAAGGTAAAACAAATACACAGGTCAAAAATACATGTCAAACAATAAAACTTATCAACTGGTCTAAAATTGCTGTTTCGCATGACGTTATAAATGCTTAAAAGGGACAGGTCTGGTAAGCAAAAATCTAGCGAAGTCGGTGAAGTTTACCGTGAAACTCATAAACACTTTATGGGCACACTGCTGGGGAAAATAGGCTCAAATATAGGGTGCAACGGTCAAGGTTAAGCAAATTGTGGAGAATCAAAAACCCCACCTTTAAAATCAAAAAGCCCGAAGTACTTGAATATCAAATTGTATTGTTGGCAGTTAAACTAATAGGTTATATAGCGCAAAATAGATCAAGAGGAGACATTAAGCGATACATGAATTTTGATATATAAAACCTTCTACGAATCTTGTTTCTTTTCTTTTAGTATAGAATTAACTTTTGACTTTTTATTGAGATCATTTTTCAGTTTGTTCGGAAACAATAAAACATCATCATGTCTGATATAGCTACAACATTCACAAACTTATATGATAAATATCCACTAGATCAGAGATACACCTCCAAGCCTGTCCCTAATTCTTCAACTCCAGGATTTTCTTCTATCTATCGAAATTCCACGTTGAACAACGGTCCTCTTGTTGATAAAATACATCCAGACTTGGATACACTTGCAAAGCTTTTCGCTAATGCCGTTAAACATTTCCCAAATGAAAGCTGTTTGGGTGTCAGAAAGTTTCATAATACGCAAAAGAACAAGTTTGATGATTTTTACACTTATCAAACATATAAGGAAATTGAATTGAGAAAAAATAACTTGGCCTCTGGTATACTATATCTTGTGTTAAATCATTCTGATTATAAGTCGAATCTTTCATCAACCACTGGGAAACCAGAATTTGTGGTGTCTATTCTTAGTCCCAATAGATTAGAATGGTTATTGGTGGATATTGCAACAAGAGACTACTCATTACCAAATACTGCATTATATCCAACTTTGGGTAGTGATTCATCAAGATATATTTTAGAATTAACTGAATCCCCAATTATCTTTTTGACAAAGGAACAAATTCCAAAAATTTTAGAATTAAAAGAATCAAAATCATTACCAGATTTATTAATTTTGGTATCATTGGATGAGTTCCATTATGAGGATCATGATTTATTTACCAGGGCAGGTAAAGTTGGGTTATCATTGATTGATTTTAGAGCTGTGGAGAAAACTGGTGAAAGAAATCCAAAACCTTCAAGTTACAATCCACCAACGCCAGACACGACATATACTATTTCATTTACCTCTGGTACTACTGGTAATCCTAAAGGTGTTGTCATAAGCCATAGAATGGCAACCGCTGGTTTAGCATCAACTTTTTTCGGTCTACAAAAGCCCATATCAAGATTAAATGAAAAAAGCTATGTTTCATACTTGAATAACAAGGGTGATTCAGGTGAACAAATTGTTGCATATTGTGCATTACCATTAGCACATATCTATGAGCGTCAAATTTCAATTTATGCCTTAAGTTCAGGATTTGCTTTAGGTCTACCATCCACATCCGATCCGAAGAACTTGTTTGATGATATCAAAGCAAGCAAACCATCTTATCTATGTAGTGTTCCTAGAGTTTGGAACAAGCTTGAATCGGTAATCAAACAACTCATTGCTGAAAGATTTGGTGATGTTTCGGATATAGCTACACATAATGGAAGTGGTGTTGATAAACTACTAATTGTAAATTTTGTTAGAAACTACTTTGGGTTTGAAAATTTGAGATATTGCATAACCGGGTCTGCTCCATTGGGTGTTGATACCATCAATTATTTGAAAGATAAACTATGTGCTGGGTTTGCTGTAGCTTATGGCTCAACAGAATCATTTGCAGGTTGTACATTTGGTGATCCTTTTGCAGGAAATACTACAAACGATTCTGGTCCACCTTCTTTTACAACGGAGATAAAATTAAGAGATCTATCTAGCATTGGTTATGGGATTGAAGACAAACCATTTATTCGTGGTGAATTAATGCTTCGTGGTCCTCAAATTTTCACCCACTATTTGCAAAATCCAGAGGCAACAAAGGCTTCCTTCACTGACGATGGTTGGTTCTACACTGGTGATGTTGCTGCCGTTGATGATTATGGACGTGTTTACATAATTGATCGTGTGAAAAATTTCTTTAAACTATCGCAAGGTGAATACGTCACACCTGAAAAAATTGAAAACATTTACTTGGCCAATAGTCCAATACTTACACAAGTCTTTATCCATGGTGATAGTTTCCAAAGTTATCTGGTGGGTGTTGCTGGTATTGAACCAGATATTGTGATTGAACTATTACGAAAAAACCATGGACTTGACGTAAAAAGTCCAAAAGAATTACTAGAAGTATTAAAGGATACATCATTAAAGAGATCAATTATTCGTGAATTAAACAGTCATGTCAAACATTGTGATTTACAAGGTTTTGAAAAAGTTCACAATTTACATTTTGATTTTGAGCCTTTAAAGATTGAGGATGAAGTATTAACACCAACTTTGAAATTAAAGAGAAATGTTGCTAAGCAGAAGTTTGCTCATATCTTGAAAGGACTGTATGAGGAAGGCTCTTTGGTCAAGAGCGGGAAATTGTAATCCCCAAAATTATAATGATAAGTACATGTATATCAAAATAATCAATCAAGAAAATTGACATCTTTTACTTGCAGTTTGAGTAGATCAATAGTATTGTTTTTTGCCTTATTTTCAGTATATATTAGTTGGATAAAAGTTCTATCTAAATTTAACTCCACTTTGAATGTTAAAAAGCACTAATAAAACCAAGCATTAACTGTATAACTTGAAGCAGTTTTATGGGGAATGCGCCTTTGCATTAGTCTCGGTTTAAAGAAACTATCACCAAAAAAATATAACTAATTCAGGTATTTGGAAAAATCTCATATTAAATGGTAAATAGGAAATTCGTGAGGAGATCAAAATCACTCAAAAACTTTAAGATAATCTATATTTTATGTCATTCAAGGGTCTTTCCACCACTAATTCATTTGAAAAAAATGACAGTGATACTAAAGGGACAATAGATAAAATATCATCGCCGAGGATGAAAAGTTGTTATTTAGTTTTATTGTTATTTACAAGCTTAAATTGAGTTTTAAGTTAGGCAACATCATTTTAAGGTGGCTAAAACTTATAAACTGGAGTACTTCCCCAGCTTTTCACCAACAGCTAATTCCACTCTTTCTTTTATACTAGTTTACTTGAAATGATGTATAAGTTGAAAGATGTCCAGTGTCACTGAGGCTGTTGATGATTTGAACAAGAAATTCCCTCTAGATCAAAAAGATAGGGCTATACCCGTTCCAGAGTCTGAAGCTCCAGGGTTTTCACCAGTTTATAGAAATGCATCACTTCAAAATGGACCATTGTACGAAACAATTCACCCTGAGCTTAACACACTATCTAAATTCTTTGCCAATGCTGTTAAACGGTTCCCAAATGATGGTTGTCTAGGTGTTAGAAAATTCAACAACTCAAGAAAGAATCAATTTGATAATTTTTACACGTATCAAACGTATAAAGAAATTGAACTTAGAAAAAATAATCTTGCCTCTGGTATCATATATCTGGTTTTGAACCATGATGATTTTAATGCAGAGAAATCACTATCAACTACGGGCAAACCAGAGTTTGTGGTTTCTATATTGAGCCCAAATAGGATAGAGTGGGTTCTAGTTGATCTTGCCACAAGAGACTACTCTTTACAAAATACAGCTTTGTATCCAACGTTGGGGAAAGAGACTTCAAAGTATATTTTGGAAATTACTGATTCTCCAATACTATTTTTAGCTAAAAATCAAGTGACAAAGATCCTAGAATTGAAAGAATCTGGATCACTACCAGAGTTGTTGATCCTCGTATCCTTGGATGAGTTCCATTTTGATGATCATGATTTGTTCACCAGAGCTGGAAAGGTTGGATTATCCTTGATAGACTTTAGAGCTGTAGAGAAGACAGGTGAAAGAAATCTACTTCCTTCCAGTTACAACCCACCAACTCCAGATACTGTATTCACTATATCCTTTACTTCTGGTACTACAGGTAACCCTAAAGGTGTAGTGATAGATCACAGAATGGCTACTGCTTTTGTCTCTGCTGCAATTTGGGGACTTCAAAGACCCGTGTCTAAGCTGAACTCAAAGAATTTTTATTCATCTAGCAACAAGAGCGATTCAGGCGAGCAAATTGTTGCATTGTGTTCTTTACCTCTGGCTCATATATATGAACGACAGCTTGCTAGTTATGCGCTTAGTTCTGGTTTTGCTTTAGCCATGTTATCTACAGCGGATCCAGCAACTCTTTTTGATGACGTTAGGGCTTGTAAACCACATTATCTAGGAAGTGTCCCACGCGTATGGAATAAACTTGAGGCTGTCCTTAGACAAGTCATTGCTGCAAAAATTCCAGGTTTAACAAACATTGATTCACATTCTGGTCAAGAAGTGGACAAATTGCTGATCAGAAACCAGTTAAGAAAACTGGTTGGATTTGAAAACATGAGATACATAGGCACTGGATCTGCCCCATTGAGTGTGGATACGATCACATTCTTGAAAGATAAGCTGTGTGTTGGGTGTGCGAATGGGTATGGATTGACAGAGTCAGGCTCAGGTACTTTTTTCGGTGATCCGTTTGATTCAAGCTCTGCTAGCTCATCCGGTCCACCCAATATCTTTGTTGAGATGAAGCTTAGAGATGTATCAGAACTTGGATATGGAGTGAATGACAAACCGATGAAACGTGGTGAGTTAATGTTACGAGGTCCACAAATATTTTCTAGATATTTCAAAAATCCTGAAGCAACTAAAGCGAGTATCACGGATGATGGCTGGTTCTATACGGGAGATGTAGCTGCAATTGATGATTATGGTCGTGTTCATATTATTGACAGAGTTAAAAATTTCTTCAAGTTATCTCAAGGAGAATACGTCACTCCTGAAAAGATTGAGAATATCTATTTATCTAATAGTCCGCTTCTTACTCAAATATTTGTCCATGGTGACAGCTTACAAAACTACTTGGTTGGAGTTGTTGGGATTGCCCCGGACATTGTCATTGACTTATTCAGAAAGAATCATGGTATTGAAATCAAAGATGGTACCCACCTATTGGAAGCATTAAAGGATACGTCTTTAAAAAGGCTCATTGTTAAAGATATCAATCGTCATGTAAAACACTGTGATCTACAAGGGTTTGAAAAGATTCACAACCTGCATTTTGACTTTGAACCTCTGAAAATTGAGGACGAAGTGTTGACACCAACAATGAAGTTAAAGAGAAATGTAGCTAGACTGAAGTTTGCAGATATTTTAAAATCTTTATACGATGAAGGCTCTTTAGTTGCAGCAGAAAAATTATGAGTTTTTGGTATCTCTGGAAATCGCTTTTAATTTATTAAGGGAAGATTATTGTTAAATTAAATTAATAAGGGTTATGTATTAATCAATTTAGAAGCAACATTCAAAAAATGAAGAAATGACTGTAGTCTTTGTTCTTTCAAGCTGAATAATCTTATAAGCGTTTTTTTAATCATTTCTTCAGCACATTATTCTCTTTGACATACTGCGTCTTTGCACTTTTGAAAATCACATCCAAAGTTTTGGTAGAATCTTGATCTAATCTAGCCACGATATGTGTACTATTATTAATATCAACTGCGACATAACCATCTGGAGTTGAATCCACTGCAGTTTCTTGTGCCCATTTGGCATCATCGTACTCTCTCAAAGAGATCACTGGAGGTTTTCCATCAATATATTCTGGAAACTGAGCCATGTTTGTCTTTGCTAAGTAACTCTATCGACAAGCAAAATGAGTTGGAGCTAAAAATGAAGTATGAAATTTGATTTATATTGTGCTTTGAACTTTTTTGATTTCCTTACTTGTCTGTACCTCATCGCACGGGCAAATAAGACTGGTGTTTTTTTTTTTGGGGCCAAAAAATTTTCGTTATTAAGACGACTTTATATATAAAGTGAATATAGGCTCCAGAAGCTGATTCAACTTCTAAGTTTAATAAACATTATAAATACAGTGTCTGTGACATCGAAAGATATACATACAAGAATGAGTCATTCTAGGATTGAGATACCGAAGTTTGCTGTCCCAGGTCAACTTTTAACACCAGTTTATATCAGAAGTGCAAGTGATACAATTATTCATAAGTTTGAACCAGGTAACGGTACAACGCTACAAGAGATATCTCATAGTACAGAAACCCAGAAGATAATAACAGCGACGCTACTAGGAAGTGTTCAACTCGAGGAGGTAACAGAAACTAAAAAGAATTTAGGATCAGAAGGTCTAGAGAATGGAGAAAAGGAGGTAGTTCAAGAAGAAGTTAAAGAAGAAGAGAAAGGATTGACTGTTAAGAAATTCAAAATATCAATAGCAGACTCTCAATCTAACGATTATAAAGAATTCAGGCAAACAGATTCCTCTTTTTCGAACCATTTACCAAAAGAAGGAGATATTGTACTTACAAGAGTGACGAGACTAAATTTGAAGCAAGCATTAGTGGAGATTGTAGCAGTTGAAGGAGCTGGAAATGTCCTAACCGACTCAGGAATTGGTTCAAATGGATCAGGCGTTTCAGCTCCAGGTGGTGGTGCAGGTGGTCAAACCACATCGATACATTTGGGCTCATCAGACCTTGGTGAAAGTTTCAAAGGTATAATTCGTTCTCAAGATGTTAGATCCACCGAACGTGATAGAGTGAAAATAATCGAAAGTTTCAAACCTGGTGATATAGTGAGAGCACAAATATTATCGTTAGGTGATGGTTCAAACTATTACCTAACAACTGCTAGAAATGATTTAGGTGTTGTATTTGCAAAATCTCATAACGGTGCAGGTAGTTTAATGTATGCCATGGATTGGCAAAATATGATTTCTGCAAAGACAGGAGAGATAGAGCAGAGAAAATGTGCTAAGCCATTTTGAAACATGGAGATTAGTAATATACAATGAGTGTTACTCCAAAGCTAATGCCCATCCTGTAGATTTAGAAATATATACTGAATTCTGTACCTCAAAACATCAAACCACTCAAACTTGCAATGAACGATTCCCATTTTCTACGCCTGATACGAAGGCCGAGTGACATTGTAATACTTATATTTACCAAAAGTCGTAAATCCTAGTCGCTAAAATATTAGGTTAACAAAGAAGTAGGCAAAAAAAGAATGAAAGAATGACACGGACAGGAATTGAACCTGCAACCCTTCGATTGCACTTGAATTCCAAACTGGAGTCGAAAGCTCTACCATTGAGCCACCGCATCATCTTGAAAATTTAATATTATGTCAGCATCTGGCCTGTGCCTAAGAAAATGGTTACCCTGATAAAGTCGTTCCTGAACTAATTATTGTTATTATAGGCCCAAAGCTTTATATTTATAACCTTTCAATTGCTCAAATAGACAAAATCTATCTTGAAGAAGTGTATAGACCTTTTGAAATTTTCGCTAATATGAGATATCCATTTCGTCAATTTCAAAAGTGAGAGCAAAGGAGAGCTATTCCAAGATGGAAAGCACAGCCTGAAAATGTGAAAGATTGCACAAGATACCAAGAAAAATATTAAACGACTGGCTGCTAGATTGAACGAGGAAATGTGACCAATGGCAATCCTATTATATAAACTACGACATCTTTATTATAAAATTAACAACCGCAAACTATTCACATATATTAAAGTGCGATGAAGGTTCATGGTCATGAGGTTGGAGAATATCTAAATCGTTCAAGCATGTAAAGGGCATTATTCACAGCTACATTTTCATGCATAGACTTAGTCTATAAAAACAAAGAAACAAAAAGGTCAAAAGAGCCAGAAAGACTCTTTGGCAAGGGGAGGGGTAACGAAGTATCTATCATGCGAATAAGATAATGTATAGGTCTATATCTCTTTAGACAACTTGTAGGTTAGCAGCTTTATCTGTCAAAGTGTCAATTTTTTCTGGAGTTTTGACGTTAGATATTTTCAAAGAGTTTGATCTAGCAGGTTCGGCTTGGAAAAGTTGTTCAACTGGATAGTGTAACTTATCATCATTTCCTCTCAAATCAAATTCACTCAAACCGACTATTGAACCAAATTGTTCGAACCTTTGAGTATAATGTACTCTATTTTTATCAGCAATTTCATTCATTGGACCCCAATACTTTGCATGATCATAAGTAAAATCAACATACCCGTCATACAATTTATCCAATTGTTCAACTGGGACATAATCTGGGAATGGTTCGTCAAAGACCAATTTTTCTCTTGTTAATGGATCAATGAAAGGATGAATGATCTTTAAGAAAGTCCAACCTAACCATGGAATATTGGTTAATAATGCTTTACCCAATCTTTCAGGGTAGTGTGTTTGTAATATATGTAAAACTTGTCTACCTGTATTCACTGGAGGAATTTTACCACCTCCAACGCTTGGAACATCATCATATTGGTGGAAGTCAATTAATAGGGCTAAAGAATCTTGACCTGGCGGCATGTAGTCAATAACCCTTTCAAGCATGAAAACCAAATGTTGTACTTGTCTAAAAGATGTTTTGGTATTTTGTCTTCCTGGTTTTAGATACAAGATTGGTCTAGCATCATTCTCATAACCGAGAATAACTTCTTTACCAGTTTCATTTTCTGGAGAGACCAAGTCTGCATTAACAAGATCATTTGCAGTTCCACTGATGCCAAACTCCCTTCTCCAAGATAAGGATCCTTCTATTCTCTTTATAGCATCAGTAGTTACCCATTTAGTGGCCCTCAAATATCTTAGGAAGCAGTCTTTGGTTAGCCAGGATTTCTCAGCTGGGGTCAACTTAGCTTTCTTTTCAGGATTCTTCTCTGTAGTATATACTTCTAAAGAAGGATTTTGAAAATGTTTCAAAACATGATTGTACTTATCCTGTTGCTCTTTACTTAATTTGATAGGTTCAGGAATTTTCGCAGTTTCTGGAACAGTTACAAAAGGTGTACTAGTCTTTATTAACTTTGATGGGTCGATTGTTTTCTTTTCAACTGTAGTGTCAGCCTTTTTTTTACCAAATAAAGCCATTATGATTGAATATTGAAAAAAAAATTTGGTAAACTTGTGTTGAACTTATATAAAGGCAAAATTGGAAGAAGGTTGTTAAAGATTGATAGAAAATTAATTTAACGTGAATGTAAAATATTTAGGGTGCCGAATAGTATATGGTATATACTAAAAGAAAAATATGGTTATGACCTAACTCCGCGACTTCCGTGAGAAGGTATCAATTAGATTGTTGTGTCTAAATGATAATATATATATACCCAATGGTTGTATGTGGAACTCGCCTAGGTTGTGTATCTATATATCTATTACTTCAGAGGGATAACACAAAATGTTTTTAGTAAAGAATATCAATAAAATTTGATTGCAAAATTGATTAGTAAAAAAAGTTGTAAATGATTCACATTGATTTATAACAGTTTTTTCTTAATGCGATTCTGCCTAAATTTTTTTTTTTGTTCTATTTTTTCCCTGTCTCTTTTATTTTTTATTTTATTACAGTTTAATTTTTCTACAGACATTTTTCGTTTAACTTCCTTTTTTTTGATTTGGACTTTTTCAGTCGTTTACGTTGGATCTTCTTGATCCAATTTGTGTTGGTTAGAAATAATTGTAGCTACAGAACCCAACAATGACATGGTCATTCTATACTATTTTCATCAGGTGTACATAGTTCGTAACGCGCGTTACCCAAATTCCCCATTGACATAGATCTTTTCTCGGATAAGTTTTTGATGGCAATGGTTTTTTTTTTTTTGATTTAGTTTTCATGTGGGTGGCTCTTGCCGCTTTCTCTTAGGCCGAACTCCGAATCCCGTCTTAAATGCGAGGGCAATCACAACCAGAAAGTGTTCAAGCCTCACATAATTCTCAAATCATTAGCAACATCTTTTCCATCTTAATTTAGCCGTTCTTAAATTCTACAGGGTCTAACGTTCCTTGGGACTTCAGATCCGGTGGCAGCTGGTAACTGTTATTCTGGCGAGCTTTCAGTTAATCAAGTTATATATTAAGCCTTTGGTGCCGTTGAGTCTGAGTAGAAGTTTGGAGCAAGCTATCATCGCAATCTTTTTAAAAGTGGCATTACTCATGAGCATAATTAGGTCGTCCGATTTTGTAGCTAGAGCAGTCTACAAAAATGATACCCTGGCACCTTCTGGTGTATATTTATATAACTTTGGAGAGTTTCAAAGATAGTACAATTTTGATTAATTTTTTTGTGCCATAATCCTCGCGAACATGTCCTACAAAATCCTTTAATTGATTTTGCATCTTTTTAATTTTTTTTCTTTAATTTTTCTTTTTTTAATTTTGGCACATTATTTTCAAACAGTTTCAAGATTTTGGTAACCCAAGTCTATTTTGGAGGCATAAGCTCTTTCTTATCTCGAAAAATATCATTGAAGAATAGAATCAAGAAACTGCTACCAAGTTCATTTTCAAAGGGACAAATCAAAGATGGCAATAGGTGTTTTGCCTCTAACTGTGCTCTGTGAAAATGTACTTTTACAATGTCATTTAGGTATAAAAGATTTAGGTGATACAAGGTTTTCCTTAATACGAAGAGTATTGTTCAAATTCTCAGCACAGCAACTAATGGATTTGGAAAAGTTGAATCCGAAGTTAATTATCGAAGATGAGGATATTTGGAAACATCTTTTGAAGAAAGAATTCCCACAAGATGTTCATGAACGATACACAACGAATTTATCCAAGATTAAAGATTTTTTCATATTGCAATTGAACCAATTAAATTATGATCATTCAAAGATAAATTTGGATAATTATGTTCAAATACAAGAATTATCAAATACAAAAAGATATAGACTTCCGTCAAAATTACTCTACTTGAAATATACAGATGATTATTTGAAAAAACAAGAACTAGCTATTGAGAATTTAAGACAAAGAAGGTTAGACAATGAAAGATCTAAAGAAAAAAATAAAGTCATACATATAGACGATATTATACCCATCTCACCTAATAAACCAAAATCGCTTATCAGATCAAAACCTGAACGTTCTAAACTATTTACAAAATCTCAAGAAGAAGCCAAAAAGCATAGGGATCATTTCAAAAACCCTTTATTCCTATCTTCGAGGCACATCTCACAACCGCAAAGGGTTCACAAAGATTTCAAATCATTTTCACCACAATCTCTTTCAAAACAACAGCAAGTTCCTTCAATAAGAGCTCCAAGACCAAGTCAAAAAGTCATTTCTCACTTCAACCAACCCCAAAGCAGGCCATTTGGTAAAGCTCAATCACCCACGAGATCTAAACCACCAACATCCATTTTCCATACAACAAGGAGACCAAAGTCAAGACCGAATACTATATCACCACCATCTACAGAACTAGAGTTTCATGATATTTCAAACGATGATTGTAAGAAAATAGAAACCGGATCAACACCTTCCACTAAACACGAGATACTCAAGTCCAATGCACAGCCAATATGTCATATAGAACCAGAACAAGAGGTTAAAAGGATAAAGTTAAGTGACTACATCTCCAGACGAACTGGGTCCACATAATAGTGTGTGTATGTGGAGATTACAGATACAAATACACGAAGTAACGATCAACGAAAAAAATGAGAATCACTTGTAGTTTGTAGATCAGATCGACTTATCAGTACATGACAACGAATAGCAGTGGTTATGAAGATATCAGCAACATAGTAGATCAGTCTTCTCTATACTAACATATCCCTTATCCATTCTACTCCCATTTGCTTGATGGCCATAATCTTGCTTTTATGATTATATAATCTATATGATTATATAATCCAGATGGTTCAAAATCCCGGAACTTGAGAAATTTTGATGACACAATTGTTTAGCTATATAATTTAATAACGAGAGATGTATTTAACTTGATAGTTTAACTTTTTGGTTTTCGATACAAAATCATCTTGGTTTATACCATTTTGAGTTTATTCTCATATAGAGTTTCCTGGTATTCACCCATTAATCTTGTATCACTGAACAACTAATATTCATCATAATTTGTCATCACTTTAGTGGCAAAGTTCCAGATCATTCTACAAGTTCAAAATCATAGCTACATTATCACTTACGAGATTGCCACTCAGGGCTTTTTTATCATTACAGAAAAGCATCAAAGGTAGTTCATCAGCTAAACATATAAAAAGCATCATCTGCTTTTGCCTCATCCTTAATTTCCCTTTGATTTTATATTCCTTTATGAGAGAGACATTCCACTCACTCTAATTGATCTCAAGCTGAACATACAACTGCTTAAATAACACTAATCAAATATTTATAATTTACGCTTTAATATGTCAAAGACAGAGCTAATGGACATTGGAGAACATTGTTCATTTTGTGGACAAATAGATTTTTTACCTTTTAAATGTGCTTGTAAATCTACATTTTGTGGACAACATAGAGCTCCAGAGTCTCACAACTGCGTTCATTTGAAGTTGAAAAAGAGTACAGTTGCTCCAGCTACAAATCATATAACCACATCACACCTACCACCGGCATCTAGTCTATTTCCTGATAGATCTAATTTTAAAGTAAATCTAAAGACTACAGATGAAGTACCCATTACCATTGGAGATAAGTTATTAAAAAATAAGAATGAATCAGCATTGGCAATACTTAAGAACTTCTTTAAGACTTCTAAAAAGGGCACAAGTAAATTCAAAAAGCCAGTTTCCAATGCTACCAAAAGAATTGTTGAAGTATCACAATTGAAATCCAAGGCAAAAGGTGATGTAAAGGTTCCTATTTCTGAACGAATTTACATTTGGGTTCAAGTTGTCGATGGACAGAGTAAAATAGATAAGATCATTAAAAATCCTATTTTCATATCAAGAGGTTGGCCATTGGGAAGAGGTCTTGATAGTATTGCTAATTTACTAAACTTGAAGAATACAAATAATAAGACCAATGATGTTACTCAAAAGTTGTTCTTATTCAAAGAGCTCGAAGGGGCCGATGAAGACTTCATCAGATTGAATACAGGTGACAGGTGTTCTTCATTAAAGGATGGTGATACTGTATATATAGTTAGGGGCTCTGATTTTTGAGTAGGAGCTTATTCATTAAATGAATGTATAAATGACATTGTGATAATTTAGCAGCTCTTGTATTACGCTTCTAACTCTAAGATTATATCCTTATCCTTTCCAGGTTCTAATTTCAAATAACTCGTTTCCAAACCTTCTATCAATGAATGAATTATTATCAATGAATATGTTCAAGTCTCATTCATTCTTATTACATGTAAAATTGTTTGCATAAATTTTGGGCTCACTAGAATGAAGGGCCTCGTATTTCCCAAAGCGGTGAACTGGAGTAATTTTTTGCCCCAAGAAGCTTTTCGGGACTCGGGGGACAGACAGAGACGAGAAGGAAATACGACACTTAATGTCTAACAAATTTTGTAAGTAAGATCTGTGGTTATGCATTTCATAGAAATAGACAAATGAGAGTTGATGAATTTTCATAACAAAACGCAGCACCAGAAGAAAAATTAAATACTATGTTAAATTAAAGCAATTATTAGTTGTAGTAGCGAGTTGTCGCTAAGCTTTCAAAGGCCATAGTAGGAAAAAATGCTTTTTTAGCGTGATGATTCCCAAGTCAACTTCTCGCTAGGCGCGACAGAGAACCATAGCTATAAAAAAAAATTCTATAAGACTTATTTTTTACTGGTCACTAAAAGCAGGGGGGCTCACGCTGAAGCTCCTCCCCCTTTGAATAGAAAAATCCAGTAAAATATTTCACCAGGGAAAAAAAAATAAAAAGTAAAAATAAAAAAAAAAAAAAAAACATAAAATGCAAAAAGTGTACTTTTTCTCGTTCTCCTTTTGCCGAAGACGAATCAACCACAAAAAATTCAATTTTTTTTTTTCTTTTCTTTTCGAATCGGCCTCAGGTTTAATTTTTATTCAAAACCTTTATTAAACCTTGATAAGGAGAAGAAAGAAGGTATCATCATCCACCATCACCACCAACTGGTAGAAATCTATATAGAATTAGTAGCTGTTAAGCAACTCTACCTAGTACTGAGTATTGGTTCTTTCTTGTGATTTTTTGCCATATTCACTTCCATTTTCTTCCCTTGTTGTGACTGTTTACACTGCTGTTCTTTTTGATCCATTCCGTTTTGCTTGAATTTGATAATTTTAATAACCTTGATTACTCTTTTTTTGCCTCGTTACATTCACAGGTATATACTATATTGCTTTCAATTCATAAACTCTAGCCAATCATAGGATTACGTTTTGATTGCGAAGTGCTTGAATTCAATATCTTCATCATTTACTCATTCTTAGTCAATTCATTAAAGATCAATTGATTGTTCGGGTTTTACTTTACCCATCATCATTATCATTAATAGCATCATCAACATCCTCTTTATTAGTCTGTTTCAAAATTCAATATTGAGCATTACCTTATTCCTTCAGCATCATCTTTGACATCGTTCAACACATTTGCATTACCGCCCTCAATCATCATACATCATCATTATCGTAATAATAATATCATCATTTAACATAGTCTATAATGAGTGGACGTGCTAACAACAACAATGCCCCTTCAGCAGCTGCTGTTGCAGCATCCTCTGCTGCCATCAATAACATAACCAATACTCAATCCAACAGCAACAACAACAACCACAGCAGTGCACAACATCAATCAAGCTCTTCCCATTCAAACACATCGTCATCTTCCAATTCTACCATTGTAGGTTTACACTATAAGATTGGTAAAAAAATAGGTGAAGGTTCTTTTGGTGTGATTTTCGAAGGTACAAATATGATCAACCAAGTTCCAGTGGCTATCAAATTTGAACCAAGAAAAACTGAAGCTCCTCAATTAAGAGATGAATATAGAACTTATAAACATTTAACTGGATCTTATGGTATTCCGATGGCTTACTATTTCGGTCAAGAAGGTTTGCATAACATATTAGTCATTGATTTATTGGGACCATCTTTAGAAGATTTGTTTGATTGGTGTGGGCGTCGTTTCAGTGTCAAGACCACTGTTCAAGTTGCTGTACAGATGATCACTTTGATTGAAAGTGTACATGCTCATGATTTGATCTATAGAGATATCAAACCAGATAATTTTCTCATTGGTAGACCTGCCCAACCCGATGAAAATCAAATTCATTTAGTTGATTTTGGTATGGCCAAACAATATAGAGATCCAAGAACTAAACAACACATTCCTTATAGAGAAAAGAAATCTTTAAGTGGTACCGCAAGATACATGTCAATCAATACACATTTGGGTAGAGAACAATCTAGAAGAGATGATTTAGAAGCTTTGGGTCATGTTTTCTTTTACTTTTTAAGGGGTCAACTACCATGGCAAGGTCTAAAGGCTCCAACAAACAAACAAAAGTATGAAAAAATTGGTGAGAAGAAAAGAACAACTTCAGTTGTTGATTTGGGTGGTAATTTCCCTCCTCAATTTGGTCAGTATTTAGAAGCTGTTAGAAATTTAAATTTCGAAGAAACTCCTAATTATGAAGGATATAGAAATTTGTTACTCTCTTCATTAACAGACATTGGTGAAACTGCTGATGGTCAATATGACTGGATGAAACTAAATGGTGGGAAAGGTTGGGATTTAGCCATTAATAAAAAACCAAATTTACATGGTTATGGCCACCCAACCCCTCCAGAAAAGAACAACGTCAATAGTACCGATCGCAATCATCGTCATAATCAACAAAGAAGAAATAGACACTTACAACAACAAATTCAACAGTCTCAATCTCATCAACATCAACAACAACAGCAAGCTTATCAACAGGCCCAGCAACAAGTCATTCAACATAACAACCCACAGTACAATGAAAAACAATATCAACAAGCACATTCAAGCTCTCAAAATAATATTGCTACATCAGGTTTCAACAATACAAGTAATGCACTAAACCAACAACAATTTCAAAATAAACAACCTACGCCAATTAGAGAAAAAGTTCACTCTTCAAATACCTTTTCCGATAATAGACATAATTTGAACCAACAACTAGGTAATGGTATTGATGATGACTCCCAAAAGACTAAAAAGGGATTTTGGAGCAAACTTTTGTGCTGTTAACAGAATTGCATTCTTTCATTACCTCAGCTGTCTTTTAATTTGATTTCTTAATTAATGCTTGTTCTTTTCACTTTTGTTACCTTCATTTTTTTTGTCTTCCGTTCAGCTTCCTTCATTTTGGTTTTTCTCATGAAAATTTAATCGTATCGATTTGGTCTTTATTTCATTATGTCCTTTAGATTATCGGGACTTCACCTCAATTATTTGTTTTGTTTTAGCTCGATAAGTTGGAAGTTGATTTATCAAAAGCTTGGTATTCACATGCAGAAGAATCTCAGTTTTTGTAAGATTTGGATGATAAAAGTGTACTTTAGCTACAAAATTTTCAACAATACCAACCATCAACTATTCTAGATAGTAATTCGAGTCTTTGAAATTCAGCTTTTATTAAGAAGATCATCTTCATCAATATATATAGTAATGATACGTTCAACCAAGTTTTTTTCCTCGATGATTTAATTTAAGATTCGAAATTTAATATATAAGTAGCGCAATTCGTTTCAAAATCCAATCAATTTGGGGAAATATTAATACAAGTCAAGATCAATACAAAAATGCCAATCTGCCACGTAATGAAATGACCTTTGATTATATTTGTGAATCGGAGGTTCAATATAGCATAAACCTTGAACTTTTGATAGAACGCATGTTCTCGAGAATAGCAAGAACGTAAAGAGCTTATTCATGTAACATTCATTCTGTGTCTCGTTTTATTTTAGATATTTATAGCTCTGCAGTTTGATGCTACTTTTTTTTTTTGATTCATTCTGATAGTAACCAGGGAAACCAAATCAAATTCCAGGAAAAAAAAAATTCCTATATAAGAAATGATGTATACCGAACTAGGGACTATGTTTAAAAAAAAATGAGATTCCGAATGTGGAAAGATACATGCCGCATTTGTTAATTTCTCGCCATTTTTTTCACCCAACTAAGAGCAACCAGAACTTTAAAAGGGCCATATGTATGTGGGGCTTGGTCGCCTTGTTTCGGACACAGCATTCAAGTTAAGCAATAAGCATGCCATTGCTTGCTTAGTAAAGTGTCAAAGAGCAAAGATATCATAATTGTAGCAAAATTCACTTGACTCCGTGTGAGTTATTATGGTGCCACCAATTCCATTAGCCGTGTCCAAGGGCAAGTATTATTCTCATTTTCCCAGCAAGGATACCATGCAAGACTTTGTTTTACAGTAATCAATTTCTTGGGTGACGATGAAAATCGCTTTCTTCAAGCTCGGGAGGCAGAACCAAACTAAGCTATTAATTCATTTGCTAATTACTACAGAACAATCCTCAATTTGAAGACTAATTCATTGAAAAGTTGATAAGACAGACAATAAAATAATACACTGTTTTTTACAAAAATATTAAGGGTAAATTGAAGGGTGGGTAATAAAGCCAACAAAGAACATACGCAACAAACATATTAGGTGCTGGTAGCAACATTAATAAAGAATTCCCTCCCTTAAATGACACAAAATTAGTAAACTGTAGTACTCAAAGGTCTCTTGAACATAAGAATTGAAAGTTCTTTTGAATAATTAAAGGTGTAAAGTATTGGGAAACGTTATTGTATATTGTCTCAAGACCAAAGAGTATTGTATAAGCTCAACGTTGATAATATTAAAAAAAAAAGCAAAATGATCTTTTGTTTGTATAAAAAACAGACGATGGAAGAATTGGTTAAATGATGGTATAAAAGCTCGCACCATGAGGGTGTCAGGGGTTGAATTTCCAACTATTTGTATTAATGGGTATATTAGGTAAATTTGGTTTTTATTGTTGTTATTTATCTCTCTCTCTGAGTGACTGTGTAGGTGTATATTTTACTCTCTTCTTCTATCTATACCTCCGTTCACAGGTCATACTCTATCTAGTTATTAGATTTCAATGACTTAAGCAGTTGAGATGGTTGGGATACCACCCTTTGCTGATTTCTTAGATCTAGAACCAAAAGCACCACCTTGAAGTAAATTAACTAATGAAACTATACCAGTGAAGAACACGATGAAGAAAGTGAAGAATAAGAAAGCGACAGATGCTTGAGCTTTTCTACATCTATCAGTTGAACCTTGAGCGATAGAATTGCTATCCAAGTAACTTTGGTTGGTACAAGAGTGGACTCTAATACCGACAGCTAAGGCAACAGAAGCAGAAAAGATGAAAACAAAGTTTAAAAAGTCAAGGAGGACGGCAACTGCTGGCCAAGCTAGGACTGTGATATAATGAGCTAAAAGTCCATATAATGAGGAGAATAATAGACCAAAGATGGAAGCAAATAAAGCAAAGTTAACTCTTGAACTTGAGTGTTCTTGATTGTGGATTAATGAACCGGTCAAACCAAGAACAATAATTAAAAAGAAGGCTTGAAGACCTCTAAAGATTAAGCTGATAATGCTGATAGTATCAGTGGAAGCCATTGTAATTAAATGATTTCTTGTAATCAAAATGTTTCAGATAAACTTTTGTAAACTGATAATATAGTTAAAGACAAAAGGTACAAAGTTGGAGAAAACTAAGGAAATAAGGAGTGTTTTAAAAGAAAAAAAATATTATATATATGACAAATTTTGGTTTATAAATTGCAACCCAAAATCTGAAATTCAACTTGTTCATAATATTTGGTTTCTACTGCATTGGGTAAATTCATTATTTTTGTCAAACTTATGTATTCCGTTACCGAATGTAACAGGTTTAGCATAATTACTTAAATTTTATGTAGCAAACTGACAGAAAATCGTGCAACTTTGAGCGCTCGCCGGCATGCAGCAACGCAAAAATGGTTTAGTATTACCCATTTGAGGCAATTTGCGAAAAGAAGAAATTTCAAACCAAAACAAACACCTATAGTCTACCATAGTCATTTATGTGTTGACTCAATTGATTTTAAACCCAAGATAGCATATACAAAGCTATACAATAATATTGGAGAACAATTTTCAAGTACATGAGAAACTGTAACACCAAGTTACACCAGAATAAAGGGCCAGGGGGTGCTCTTGGTTTAGGATATCAAGTGTTTTTTTTTTTTATTCTTCTCGACGCTGGCACAAGCTTCGTAAACAATGATTTACCAAATGTGGAATTGAAAGAGTTCCAAATGCGGAAAAATAAACTGAAATTGGAACTAATTATTTACATCATTAAGCACAAGGCCACAAATATGAGGGAAATTTATATGTGTCGATTTTGGTGAAATTGAGTGCAGGGAAGGTTTTACCTTGGTAAGCACACATTTCATTTAATGCCCATTCCAAATTATCTAGTACCGAGGTGAGACATATTGAGCATAAATCTAGTACTGAAGTGAGACTTCTCTTAGACAAAAGAGCTATAGAGCTTACACTGGTGTAATAACTTAAGAGGACAATCTAAAAGCATTGAACCCTTTTGTCTTTGCAATTGAAAATGACATTTGTTTGCAGTCTTCAGAGCCCTTCACTCCAACGTATCAATTAATTAGCAAGAGCATTGCCATGGAGCCATTGACAACAAATTATAATAATATAAATACCTATCCCGGTCCGATTCCCGTAAATACTTGTTCTTTTGCTTTGGTTTGAAGCGATGTCGACGTTTTATTACGTAATATTGTCTTATGTAATCTTTGAAGATATAGCTCAAATCTGATGTACAAGGAAGGAATACAAAGGTTGCTATCCATAGACACTTAGGCTTTCTTGAGTTGATATAAAGAGCAAGAAATAGGTGGTAAGAAGTAAAGCGACTATGACTTCTGGAATTGTGAATGATACTTTGCAACCGGCACTCGCTCAATTAGAGGCCATCTCAGATGGATTACTTGAAGAGTTTGCAGAGTTTCATGCTAATGATCCTAATAATCTTCTTCTAGATAACCTTAACGCTGATCAGCTTGTTAACAACAGTGGTGATGCTATTGATAATACTGGTGATGGTAACAGCTTTGATGCATCAGATGAGATTTTCATTATTCAATCAAGTTTTAAAGAGATTAGCCAGTTGTTGAGCCAGATCAAGAGCTCTGTTTTTCAGCGGTCAAGCTCTAAAAGTGCTCTGAATTCAGATTCAAACGACAGAAGAATACATTTAAAAGATATAAAGCGGATTCTTTCACCATTTAAGAAGGGATCTTTATTTGATTCGATTAAAGCTAAAGTCAAGCGTCATGGAGACTCTAACATTGATGAAAAAAATTTGGATCTCATTTCAAATCTAGAGTCATTGATACTACTCTACGCTACAATTGGAATATACCATATAACATTATCTGAGTTGTTGAACTCTACTGTTCCCTTAAATGATGAACTTTTCTATTGGGAAATCACATATTCTTCCAGTTGGAGAACCTTGTTGTACGCATTGCAAACTTTCCCATCTAGAGCTACTCAGTTGTTGGGTAAGGTATTTGAGGATATTAAATCAACCGCTACACCAAATATTGATAGCTTAGCTATCGATGTACCTGAATATATTATCAGAAATCATCCTTCCTATGGAAATACTTTTAAACGTTTTGTTTATTATCGTGACGTTTTAATTAAATCCTTGTATAATAATATACTGGCCAACAATGTGAAAGGCTTTTATAAATCGTTGAGCAATAAGAAGAATTTCAAAACACTCAGTCTTCATGGAAGAAAATTTGATCCACCTAATTTGAAAGATTATTTGTCAATCATGATTGGGACTCCGTTGTCATCAATTCATGAGGATTTGAAGGATAAAAAAGAGTGGATTCAAAATAAACAGCGTAATTCAGCAACTTTGTTAGGTTCTTTGATCACCAATGTCCCTGACATTGAAAAAATCTACAAAAACAAGTCACTCTTGAATTCAGTTCTATTGAGCCTGGAGTCTGTTATTGCGCCTGACAACAGTTTGACTAAAGGAAATGATCAGTATAAAGTACTATTCAAAATAATTGATGACTCTATTCCAAATCTACAACAAAATCTCAAGTTGTTGAAACGGAAAGGTCAAAGACCAAGTTTCTTAACGCGATGGTGGCCGACGATCTTGTTGACAGGACTTTATGGACCATCTACTGTTATCGCAGTTTTATCGAATAGAGAAGAGATTAAAAGATATATTCAAGTGAATTTGATTGAAACTGTGACCGGATTCTGGAAAAACTGGATAATTAAGCCAGTTAACAACATACTTTCTACAATTCGTCACGATGATAGTTCAGAAATCTCAATAATGTCCCAAAAGTCTCTAGATTCAGATTTAAACTCTTTGAAAAGAATGGTGATTGATTACACTTTGGAAAATTCCAGTGATTATAAATCTTTAAACGATCAAGAAGCCACATCATTGAAATTAGAACTGGATCACCTTGTTTCAACAGGAGATTTGACCCCACTAATGAAAGACTATGAAAACGATATTAAAAAACCTTTGAAGAATATATTAAAAGGCAAATTAACGAGAGCGTTATTAATTCAACTACAAAAGACCAAGGTTGATGGTGCCGTTGCCATAAACGGTATTGATAAACTATTAAAGTCACAGGAATTAGTTTTTGGAATCGTGGCTGCATCTCCAAGTTTAGTTATTGTGGTTTATCTTTTCAAAGCATTCAATTCCTACCTTCAAAAAGGTTACATCACAAGAGGCACCACTGAGCGTAAATTGATCATATCCAAGAATTTAAACAACATTGAAAGATTGTTGAATGTCTCAGAAACTGATGAAGACGTTGATTTAAACTATGTCAACGGGATGCTTTTGTTGGAGATATATTCTTTGAGAAAGAATGCGCTTTATGTGATTCCTAAGAACCGTAGATTTGATTGGTTAAGGGATATCACCGATTTGAACAATGGAAAGAGCTCGATTAAATCTAGATTGAACACTGTTACAAGACTCTATCACACGTATGGGAAGTTCTTCTAGCGTGTTTTTCAAATTAAAGTATGTTTACTTACACCAGAAATAAACAAAATAACGAATAGTATTTATTATGTAAACGAAAGATGTAAAACTCAATTTAGTGAAGCATTCTAATATCTAGAATATGCCATGAACAATTTCAGAACCAATGGTAGCACCAGCACCAAAAATAGCAGCATTTCCCAACTTGGAACCAAATTTCTTACCTAAATGCGCGACATGATGACCTGAATCTTGTTGTAACTGACCTTGCTGTTGAACAACCACTTGTTGTGGTTGCTGCTGTGATGGTTGATTATAAGGCACAAGATTGCCCTGTTGATATGGAGAGCCACCTCCATATTGGGCTTGATTAATTGGATATTGTTGTTGTGAGTATTGTTGAAATTGAGGTTGAGGAGAATGTAAAGTAGCCTGATATTGGGTTGATGATTGGTATGATGGTGCAGGTGATGAATCTTGTGGCCTTTCGTTGTATAAAAGCTTGACATAGTTAGCAGGGAACATACCAACTCTTCCATTGTTTGAACCTTTCCACCAGTCTGGAGATGTATGTTCTAGTATTTGAACTTTATCGCCAACTTTAAGTTCCAAGTCTTCTTCCTGTTGTGGTTTGTAGTCGTATATGGCCTCTACGTACTCTGTTTCAATTTGTTTGCTTTCTTCAGAGCGTCTAATAGGAGGTTGTGGTGATACTGAGTTTTGAACTTCATTTGATGGGGTAGCAACATGGGGTAATGATATTGATGATATACCAGCTGGGGCAGAGTTAAATTCTATTGGAGTCGACCCTTGTTGGTAACGATCAGGTAGCTTTGTAAATACTTGGTTGAAAAAGTCTTCACTGATAACGTCTGAATCACGTAGAAATTCAAGTTCCTATTGTGAAGTTGTTAGTCGCATTATTCAAATACTAAAATGCTCATTTAAGGGCAAATTCAAAACAGGTTTTTGACGTCCCCTACAAAAGTCCATATTACTCACTGTTTTCAAAGTTGCCAAAGAACGGTTAATAAGAGCAGTTGACATTGTCGGTGTGTGAAGCTGAAGGTCCTTTTTAGAAAATGTCAAGATGATCAGCTGTAGTGTATTTATAAAACGTTGTTGAACAACTAAAATAGGTGCATTTTAAATTCCTTGAGTATATTTTTGAAAGAACAATAGTGTCATTTTTTTTGAGACATCGCCTTCTCTAACTAAATAACGGGTAGGTTTTGGCTAGACTTCCGAATTCGGTAAATATAAAACAACATGATTTCCATCAATCAAAAACGTAGCAGGTTTAAAAAATTGGAGACATCATCGAGTACGAAGTGACAACGTTGAACAAGATTTGGAATACAGCAGAAGTCATTGGGATCCATGTAGACATTGAAAATAAACCAGCTTTGTAAATAGCAGATGTTCTTATATTTTATAGTTAGTACCGAGCCTTGAAAAAATGGGTCAAAGGCCAACAGTAGAGAAAAGATACTTACACTAGTGCAACAACCGATCCAGATATCACACCTTGAAGTCCACCAATCAGTAAATATGTCAGCAAGATCCAGATACCTGAAGGTGATCTTCTATGAACGAAAAGAGCCCAACTCCCGGCAGCACCATAAAATCCAATGAAGAATATTAGAGTCCAAAACACTGTAAACCTCAAAATGTCGTTTGTATAATATAGAAAGGAAACGTTGTATCGGTCGTTGTTCACAGGCCAGTATAACGAAGGGAATTTGGGCGTTGTATAACCAACTGGTACATCTGAGATTGTGACAAATGAACTTGTTTGACAAATTTTTGTTAGTATCTAAAATGAAAAGGGAAAAGCCCATTCGACTCAAAAGCTTCAAAGTTACTCACTTCATATCCAAGCCTGTTTTCGATAATAATGTGAATAGAAACTAGCCTTCTAGGGCTTTCTGTTTCTCAGAAAACAGAGATGATTGATGTCTATTTTGGTTGTTTATAGCATTTTTATGTATCTTTTTTTTTTTTTTTTTTTTTTTTTTTTTTTTTTTTTTTTTTTTTTTTTTTCAATTCGTTTGTTTTGATCTCGGAGCCTTTAGAAATGAGGCAAAAAGAATATAATAAAGTGTCATTCTTGTGATTAAAAACTACTACATTATAATACAATCAGTTTGTATGAGCATTTTATTCTAATGTACAAAGCAAAAGCAAGAGCTTAAAAAGCCCTGTTTTTTTACTCGTCGTTCTCATCTTCTTCTTTCTTACCAATTCCAGTTTCCTTTAGTAATGTGTCAATTTCTTTTGGTTTCCATAAACGTTGACTAATCTTACCATCGTCACCTTTGGACACAGTGGCGAATTCAATCTTTTCACTGTTTAGCGTTGAAGTATCAGTGGTTTTCGAAAGCACTTTCAGTGCTAGCTCAGAAGCCTCTTTTAAAGTGAGTGCTCCTTTGTAGTCTTGTTTCAACAATGTTTGAGCAGCAGCATTGTTAGCACCAATACTCGTTGCTTTCCAACCAGAATAATTACCCGATGGATTGGAGGTATACAACTGCAAGCCATATCTTTCATCATAACCAGCATAGATGAAAGAAACACCAAATGGTCTTAACCCACCATGTTGCGTATAACCCTGCTTGATATCACACAAACGACGTACCAAAAACTCCACTGGAATCTCTTCGTTATATTGTTTTAGATATGATTGTGCTTGTACTCTAGCGTTGTTGATTAGGATACCAGCATCTGCTGTCATACCTGCAACAGCAACTGCAATGTTACTATTAGAAAAATTTCAATCAGTTAGTATAATGAATAAGGGTAAAAGTTTAAAATAATCCAATACGTACTCATTCAATGTATAGATCTTCTCAGCAGATGAATCCTGTTCTAGAAGTTTACTTGTAACTTTTCTTTCAGCAGCTAAAACAATACCATCAGTGGCAAGAATACCAATTGCAGTACCAGCGTGTGAAATGGCTTCTAAGGCATATTCAACCTATTATAACAACAGAGAGTTAGTCAATGATCAACGATTGCTTAAAAAATATCATTGAAGGAGTAAACATTAAACGTATTTAATTAATATGGTTAAATAACGTTGATGTTCACGCCCCCCGGTTATATGTGTCAGCAACACAAGCAATTGAGCTTTGGGGGAAACTTACCTGATAAAGACGACCTTCTGGTGAGAAGATTGTGGTTCGACTATCGTATCTTCTGGAACCCATTTTTTTTTGCGTGATCTCTGGTATGTAATCAAATTGGAATCCTTTTTCCTAACTTGATTGATTTCGACCGTCTATTTTTTTTTGATGTTTCTCTGTGCTTTTTGTCTTTTCAAAATAGCATCTTCTTTTTTTTTTTTTTTGTGATGATGTTTTCTCGAAATCATTTTATATTTAAAGCCTTTCACTAAAGTTTCAATCAAATATCAAGAAGCCATGGCTAAGACAAGAATTTAGTTCACAACCATCTTTTTGAATAGCTCTTAATCATTGGACAATGGGGAACGACAGTACGAGTCTGCCAGTGAATTGGACCCAACACGTTGCTCCAACAGGTATGTGGTGTGTGTGATGAAGTATGACTAAGTATGGTTTATCTAAATATACTAACAAAAAAATGATGAACATAGGCCACTATTACTATTACAATTCTGTTACTCAAGAATCCACCTATGAAAGGCCCAAACAAGACAACGATGACAACGATCCTGTAGATAGAAAAGTCAAGAGACAGCGGTCAGAGGAGATTGAAAGTGCAAAGTTCAAGTAAGTAAAAAAACTTTTTCGCAAGCATCTGAGACACAGAGAGACACATCGGTTCTAACAAATAACCAGGTACGATTTGCCTAATTCTAATTGGGATGTTGTTTTCACAAACAAAGGTCAGCATTTCTTCTCCAATAGGGAAACCAAGATATCGTCATGGAAACTGGAAGATGAAGAGGCTCAAGAGATCTTGAAAGAGGAGGACAAATCAAAGTTCTTACTGTTGATAGCCAAAGCTAGAGGTTTAAAGCTTTCTGATGAGGTGGAGGCTACGTTGAAAGATCTTCTTAATCCAAATGCTAAAGATGAGGTTGACAGGGATGACATAGGGGGTGACCATCAAGACAGTAACGCTGATCAAGGAGATGGATTAGAGTCCGATGCAGTCAGAGATCCAACTCTTACTCAAGCACTTGTTAGCGGCTACTCATCCAGTGATGAAGATAGTGATGAAGGTGCAGAAGATGGTGATGAGGATATTGAGATACCCAAGGCTATAATAGTAGAACAAAAAGCGACTGGTGAATCTTTCAATGATGATGTATCGGTTGCAAATGATACACTTCCAAACGTTGTTGTAGAAGCATCGAATGCAACCGAAGAAGACTCTTCAGATGAAGAAAATGCCATTGACCTAGACGAGTTGAATGACCTTTCATCCGCTGATGAAGAGGAAGAATATGGGGGAAATAATGGGAAATCTTCATCAACTTCATCGGCTGAAGTTTTCCTTCAGCTATTGAGAGAGTCATCGTTGGATCCATATGGTACGTGGGATATAGAATCTTTAAAGATAGTAAACGATCCACGATATTTGCAAGTTGAAAACAATAAGATTCGTAAGGATCTCTTCAACGAATGGGCCAAACTAACCATTGATCATCTAAGGTTGGCCAAAGCTTCTCAGTATCCAACGGCAACATTGGCAAAACAAGATCCTCAAGCCTATGAGGAGCCATTTGTTAAATATGTTCGCTTTATTGAGTCACAGAATGACATCCCTAGAATCTATAATGATTTCAAGAATAAGCATCAAGAGAAACTTTCCCAAATAGATGGTCTAAGTGAAAGAGAGAAAGAAAAGACATATAAAGAATACGTAGTATTCTCCAAAAGATCTAACGATGAAAAAGTGAAGATTTTCAAGAATTTGCTAGTCAGTGCAAAAATTTTTAAGAAAAACATCATCAACTCAGATGAAGCTCTGAACTTTTTAAGGCGAGTTAACTCATTGAGTTTAGAAAACGAATGGGACTCACTAACTGTGAACGAGCTGTATAAATATCTACACAATTTAGAAGAGAAATTCAACATTTCAGAAGTGATAAGGCTAAACATTAAATATTATACAATTAGCGACCTAAAGGTGCGTATAAGGACACTTCTAGAAGTTGCCAAATCGTACATTTGAAAAAGTCTATCAAATATGTTCGTTATGTAGTCTCCCTATGGTAGCAGTGTTCTAAAGTGTAAACGTTAATTTATTCAAAAAGCAAATTTACGTGAAATGGATTTCTTTTCTAAGAAATTCATATCTCAACGTGGTCATCCATTATACATCGGCTCATATATGGGTACTGTGGTGCAAAAAGTTATTTGCGCTAGTGTTTGAAATAGTTAAAGACCATATACAAATATTGCTCATTTGAACGTAAACGAAGCTATATTGAAATTGATCTCAAAGTCAGCAAAAACGATTTGATTTTATAATCGGGCAATTCGATGTAATGGGTTAGGCATGTATATAAAACAACAACCCTAATAATGGGATGGCAACAAGAGAAAACGATCAACAAAACAAAACAAAACAAAACTATGCGAAGGTGAGTTAAATGCAATTAAAGTCAATAAATACCCATTTAACTAGCTCAATAATTATTTTGGTTGTGAAAACTTCGAACTTTTACAGTCTCCAGTTAGAATATTCTTTGGGAAAGAATACCCAGCATCTTCCCAGTTGGTATTGTTTGCATTGTAGTATGCGCTTCTGTGATTCATAATGTAGTCATAAGTTGGATGAGATTCAGGATCACATGTAAGGTTGATTTGATCTTCTGGCTGATACAAACGAACATAATCTATTCTCATTCTCGAAGGGAACAATATAGAAGCCCAATCAATGTAGGCCCAATTATTAGAAACACCCAGGTTCATGATGATTGACATTGGTTCTTTTGAAATTCTTCTCCAGTCAACATTACCATTAGGGTGAAGTGATTGAGCGTAAAGAGTGAAAGTTGGATCATCACCAACAAACCACATACAATAACCATCGTCATTATCGTGCAAATATTCAAATCCATATTTCTGGTAATAGTGATTATCTCTATCACCAGCTTCATACCATGAAGCATTCAATGTGGAAACTGCGGAAACTGCTTGTTGGAATGGACCACCTGCATATGTGTTCATGTTAGAAACACTGGTGTTATAAATCTCAATGAAATCATAATCAGGCATATACCAGATATCATAAGGAGCAATTTGCATAGATTGCGAAACCACACCAACTTTCAAAGTAGTATCCATAGCACCTTCCAGAGCATCAATCTCAGTAGCACCTCTACCAGTACCTTGGTTAGGGTGATCCTCATTGTCACAAGTACAAACATTCAATTTCTGACCCTTCAAGTAACTTATCCCATCAGTAGTCGACTGATTAGCAGTAATACCAGCATCACATGCCTCGTATGTATATGGCCACACACCTTCAGACGTTGCTAAATAACCGGGTCTGGCTAAATTCCCTAAGGTCCAAATACCCGGCCATAAACCAGTCACATTACCAAAATTTGGCAGCATTGAAGAAACCTCAAGAATCCCTTGAGTGAAACACATTTTGTTCCAACTTTGTACCATAGCAGATCTATAGAATAAGTTATGGTTCTCAAAGGCATCCATTCTTATTTCCAAAACACCTTCACTTGTAATCGCAGCATCTGGATCATACCATTCCAAATCTTTTGTAGCATCATAGTGAATATCAACAGCTGTCCAAAATTGATCGTCACCGTCGTAAAATGTACGACCTTCAGCATTAAATTCATCAGAGAAAACTAATTTCCAGGTCTCACCATCTTTCGATTCTCTGGTGAGCGCACTTTCAGGGGTATCAGGGTCAACTAGTGATGTTCTAATGGCAGATAAAGTTGGATAACTATAGAAACTCAAAATTTCATAAACTTCTGTGACAGGGGCATGATCAGTGACACCAGAGTAAGTTACAGCTGGTAAAATTACGAAAAGAGCAATAGCACCTAAAAATAGAACGAGTAGACCTATTAGACCACCTGCCGACTTTTTATCCATTTTCTTAAAATCATTTATGAATCTATGTTTATCAGCATAAGCATCTGCGATAGGGTCAGGGTTGTGTAAATAATCATCAGCCTCTTTCTCCTCTATGTGTAGTGGGAACGAAGAAGCTGGATAACCACCAAAGGGACTAAAATCAGCATCGACCAGAAAAGGATTTGAAGAAGTTTCTGAGTTGGAAGATTTATCCGAAATGGAGGACTTTTTGTTGTGTGAGTTCAAAAGATTTGTATTCGAACTCAACGATGCTGCCATGGATGTTATTCTTGATCCACCAATGGATGGGTATCTGTCGTATTCCGGTGGAGAATGGACATCATTGTTAATAGATCCCTGTTGATGATTTAAACCTGAAATGTTCGTAGAAGAATACGAGTTTTGATTTAGTGAATTAGAAGAACCGTGTTGACTGTAATATCCTTTATAATCGATGAAGGGTTTTGCAGGTTTCTTGTTCAGATTAGCAGTTGAGTCTTCACTACTATTTGAGTCATCATATGAGTTCAATTCATCCTGTATGAATGGGTTTCTTGGATCTGAGTCGTCTGACTGTTCTGCACTATTACTGTTGCTGTTGTTGATGATAGGCGAACGATCAGTCAAATTCCTTGTAGACATAATGAAATAAGGAGGAGGAACAAAACTGAAATGTAAATATGCCTAAATATCAGGCGCGCTAGTGATATGAGAGCAAGAGCGGAATGGG